>DWRA01001037.1:0-19151 GCA_018250295.1 Spathilepia clonius | reverse complement strand
TGCCAACTGCCGCCCATGAACATTTGTGATCCACGCCAGATAAGATCAGAATCCCAACTGAAGTCGACCACAGGTGCGTTGATACCCCTGAAGACTAAGTTGGAATGCCTCGTTAAGGTTATCTCCCTTACCACACCCTTCAAACCAGAACATAGCAGCGCTTAAAACTGCTGTTATTAGGCAGAAATAAGTGTGGCGGTGCTGTCGCTGGAGTCGAACTACAAAGGGTTCTACCCCTAACTACTTTTTCATACTATTATGATTACCATATTATTAAACAATAATATTTCTGCGTACCTATTAGAACCTGTCGGAGGTGTTGCGTAAGGTACTCCGAGATACGCTTCTACTGGTTTCAGGTACTTATGCTGATCCATTGGCATTATCACTCCTTGCAGTTTTCCGTACCTCGTCCCGATCACTCTAGTCCTTAACATAGAATTCCTACCACTGTAACTATTACCACTCGAATTCACACTCAACAGTAACACTAACAACAACACTAACTTTATCTTCTCCAGAACTATTAACTTTGGTTTTCTTTTTAGTAGGCATATAAATAAACTCTTTTCCGTCTTCAACCAGTATTGTTTTATTGAGTTGCAAATGTGTAATGGCAGTCTATCGGTGGCCATTTTCTGCATATATCACCTTTGGAGATCCATTTCTCTATTCACCTACACATGTGTCAACTGTTAAATTCATTATAATTATTACTACGTCATTTTGTTTTGTGATTTAAAGTAGCGGTCCGGTGTGGAGTTTCGCAAGGATCTTGTGTTCATACCTGGAACAAAAAATTGGTACATTAATGATTTCTTATCTTCTCAGGGGTGTATGAAGCAACTAAGAATTTAAATAAAATGGTTGGGCGTAAGGAGAACGACACATAGACAAAATATTAAGACTGTCATATGTATATAGCAATTACGTCATGTAACAATTAAAAATATATTTTTACAATCATAAAAACAGTCACATATTAAGTTTTCATTGTAATATACAACATCATCGAAAAAATTGGGTCCTAGAAATAGAGGGTTAGAAATTTAGAACTTTGTATTTGTAAATAAGTACTCATATTTTTGTTAAATGTTCGTGGTCAATTAAATACATACTTACAGACAAATTTTAAATTGGAAAAATAATTATTACGTATTTAACGTATTTCTTTTTTATATGATGGAATAGCAAACGAGCATGCAGTCCACCTTATGGTAAGTGGCAACTGCCGCCCATGGACATTTGTGATCAACCCCAGATAAGGCCAACTGAAGTCGACCACAGACGCGTTGCTACCCCTGACGGCTAAGTTGGAATGCCTCGTTAAGTTTATCTCCCTTACCACACCCTTCAAACCAGAAGATAGCAGCGCTAAACACTGCTGTTATTAGGCAGAAATAAGGGTGGCGGTGGTGCCGCCGGAGTCGAACTACAAAGGGTTCTACCGCCTTTGGGCAGAAATAAGTGTGGCAGTGGTACCGTAATTACTTAACTTTTAACGATTAAATTACTAGACATGTATTTGACCATCCTCTGTAATATTAAAATCTTGCAGTTCTCACTAAGAGATTTTAGTACTAAAATTATAATTTCTTTGAAGCCGTTTGCCAAGTGGGCGAAATACTACTTAGTCTAAATTTGGAATTCTGAACAAGGATGAAGTAATTAGTGCTGGAAATTAGGCACTGCAATTCCGTTATTGAAATCTGCTTTCAATCTTGCTTAATTGTTACAGTTTGTTCTAAGTACTGCAATGGAGAAATAGTATCACACTATGGTATTGTAGTATGTATATCTATGTTTTTTATAATATAGAAGTAGCAAATAAGCATGCTGGAATAGATACAGGTAATCAGTCCCAGATAAGATTAGAATCCTATCTGAGGACGACCACAGATGCCTTCCTACCCCACAGAAATCTCTTCACACACCAACTGTGTCATGAATGCTATCGTCATGCCCAAAGACAAATATATTAACCCCCAGAAAATAAATAGAAATGAATTTCGATATCAGCCTAGTTAGAGTTGAACTTGAAATCCTCTGCGTATTTTCACCGAAAGATTGCGTTGGTTCTTGAATTTGAGAACGTTTTTTCTATTTTGAGTTAAGCAAGTAATACATTTATTGTAACAAACTGTTTTATACACCACTAAAAATATTAAATATTGCTTTACGAGAATTCGCCAGTAAAAAGCAATACATGCTTAAAACATTTATCATTCCCGTTTTTATATCATCTGGAATGACGATGTCTGATATTTTATCAAAAATCGTGTTTTTCTGCGAATAATAGTACTGCATACGAAAAATATTACTTCATTTACGATGTGCCATAACAAAAAACAAAAACCAACGCTGGACTCTAATTTTGTCGTCCATTATATTCAACCGTGAATTTTAGAATGTAAACCGGATAACCGCCTCGTTAATATGAATTTATTATGAGAAAAAATACGTTAACGCGTTACACGCTATAAAGATACCCCGTTACTAATAATTCATGTGTTATCCGGTTTTTTGCCCGAAAGGATAAAGGTTAAACTGTTAAGTTATTATAATTTTACAAAATATAGCTTTGTTGTTTTGTTTAATACAATACATCGTGTTTTCTTAGATAGCAGTGGTAAAGAAGCATTCAGTTGTCTTCATGTAAAGTAATGGCCGTTGCCGCTCATAGACATCTGTGAGTCTAAATATAACATTTTTTTACCACAATATGAAATTAACCTAAATTGACTAATTTGGTGTAATTACCTACCTCACATTATGTTTTAAGTTATAAAGTAATAGTTCAAACTGTTGTTATAAACATTTTTTTGTGGAAAACTGACACGTAAAGACGTAGACTGTCACGACATGTCTAGCTGGTCTGGCTTCGATCTTCGAAATCGCACTAATTAATTTAGACTTTTGTTCTGATTTTAATTTTCTTTTCACCATTCTTTCATTACTTCATACTGTCCAAATTCAAACCATTATTTCTGACTTTTGACGAACCAAACTAAGTAATTGAGTAAATTTAAATTTGTTTAAAATTTTCAATAAAGATTTTAAAATTAAAGCAACACCCACGTTGGGAGATTTCAAAACAAACAATCGCGTTAATTGTAAAAAAGGCAACGCTTTCCGAATATTAAATATCCCGCTCTGTGTTTCGTGTGTAATTAAAATTGGAGTAATACATCGTAATCGTGATTAATTATAATATACGTTTAAGAATGTTGGCAATATAATAAGCAGACAACATATATTTTAACGATAATATGAATAATATTCAATCTAAGTGTGACGGTAATTTAAAAGGGAGATAGCGGAAAATCTTAACGGTTAATTATTAATAATATCGGTTGTACATAAAGTACACATAATAATGATTATAATGGTGATTTTGATATCATTATAGATAATGTTCATTAGGATAAGTAATAAGAACAATTATTAGTTGCTGGAAGCGCATCTTGGTGCTCGACTTCACCAGCACCACCACCCCACCTGTTTCTACCTAATAACAGCAATGGTAACCACTGCTAGATTCTGATTTGAATAGTGTGGCAAGGGAGACATACTTATCCGAGGCATTTCAACTTAGTCCTCATGGGTAGTAACGCATTTGTGGTCGACTTTAGGCAAGGCCATAATCTTATCTAGGGTAGATTACAGATATATTTGAGCAGCAGTAGCAACTTACCATCAGATGAACTGCATGCTAGTTTGCCACTTCCATGTTATAAATATAAATATGTATATATTTAAAGTTTGTAAGGCAGAAAATCGATCACTAGGAACTAATTTTTAAAACAAAATATTCGTTTATTAAATTTTACAGAAAATGTTATGATCGTTAAAAAAATATTGTTTTCGCAGTGATTAATGTCCGAAATCATAAACTTGCTTCATTAGACCACCTGAGACCTCACTAAACCTCATTAAACTTCACTAGACCTCGTTAAACCTCACTAGACCTCATTAAAGCAATATCCCCGCAACTGGTTTTATTTCACGCGTATTTTGTAGGTACATGTACATGTGGAGCGTCTGAATTTTCACATACAATTTCATATCGTGCGCGAGGATTTTGATAATGAGGGCACTTGTAATGTCGAAAATACTGAGTGTATTTTCAATGTAATTGAATAAAAATATTTTCGCTACAAATTTTATTCAAGTAATTTCGAATTTTTCGGGTTTTTGCTTGTATAATTTAATAACTTCACGTGAGTATCACATAAGTGAGCATGAGCTTTGCCCATAATATTATGATATCCGATGTAATAATAATATAAACTTCGAACTTTTTTCGAAGTTATATGCGTATTACAAATTAATTATCACTTGTTATAACGGTGAAGGAAAACATCGTGAGGAAACCTGCACACTTGAGTTCTTTGGAAAAATAAACAAAAAAGTACTCAAGAAGTGTGTGAAGTCTACCAATTCGCACTTGGCCAGGGCGGTGGACTATGGCCTAATCTCTCGCACTTTGAGAGGAGACCCGTGCCCAGCAGTGGGACAGTAATGGGTTGATGATGATGAATAATATAAACTTAAAGAAATATACAAAATAGATGTAAAAAAATAAAAATCGTTGACGAATACATTAGCTGTTCCTTCATAACAGGTAGTCAGTTAATTATAGGCAATATACAAAATATAGTAAGAATAGCATGATTTACTTCAGTTTTAATCATGATTTGTGATCATTTATTATATCCAGTATTCCTTTTCTTTAAATTGTAAAGGTAAACACAGACATGTATCTTTTGTCCGTAATGACATAACTATTTAGAACTTAAAATCAGTTGTGCGGCAAAGTCACAGTAGAGTTTTAAGTATTCCATTGTAGACCTTATTAATAAAACTTATACGAACTTCGTAATAGTCACAGAAAAAAATACTACAAATTTTATTTTATTCGCGATTTTAATCTTTTTCCAGACTATTGAAAAAGTGGTTAAATTATTAAACGGACGCAAATTAATGAAATGTTTGTGTAAGGAATTGTAATTTAAATCGTCAATATAGTTCTCAATATTTCATTAAAATTATTCCGATTATTAAAATTAACAGAATTCATTTGGTCGAAATGTTAAAGATATTACTTTATTATGAAATGCAATTAAATTAAATTTTGAATATAATAAGCTTGATTGACCACAACTGTTTCAGTATAAACAGATGTACAATTTATTTGATATAATTTTATTAAACGGTTAAAATGAAGATCTGTTAATGCCCTCAAAAGAGACAGCAGGTATGATCATATGGTTTAGTGGTAAGCGTTGTAGTGTGTCTAGTCTGAATAATATTGCAGGGTAAAAACTAGTACGAGGCGTTCTAGCGTAGTCATCAAGGATAACATCGATATGTTTGACTATGACTGTTTAAGATTCCAATCCTGTTTAGAGGTGATTCAAATATCTGTAATCGACAATATGTATTAAGTTAGGTGCACTACTAAAGGTGGTAGAATCCTTTATGGTTTGTCTCCGGAGGCATCACCGCCACACCTATTTCTGTCTAATAATAGCAGTGTTAAGCGCTGCTGTCTTCTGGTTTGATGGTTGTGGTATAAGAGACTTACTTATCCGAGGCATGCCAATTTAGTTCTCTGGGGTAGTAACGCATCTTACATTTACTTCAGGTACAATTCTAATCTTATCTGGAGTAGATTGCAAATATCCTTTTACCACATCTTTGAACCAGCAGTAACACAGCAGCAACACAGCAGGTGTGAAGTAACAATAGTTATGGTTACTAAAATTTCAAATTGCTAAGATAGTATAGCTACTTACAAGGACAAGTTACAAACAGACGAAGAACAGTAATCTAAATCATTGGATCGGTTGTATCCACACGTCCCTACTCACCACGCATGTTCCTTATAGTATTTTCATTTAAAAAATAGTTACGTAAATCTGATATATGGCATAAACTACTTTAAAAATTAATAAAAATAATTACGAAACCGAGCATTTTAATCCATTATCCATTTTCATATTTCCGAAAAGAACGAGCCAAACATAACGAACCGAGTAAATGAAATATGAATTAATTAAATTAAAAACAATATTTATATATCCACAGAATAAAATATCGACATTGTTAATTAATTCGTTTCACTGTGTTTCAATGTATGATTAATGGCGACCACGAAACGTTGATAAGCTTGATTTATTTATCAAACGGAATAATCTGACACCACACCTATTCTAGCCTCATGACGACATGGTTAAGCGCTACTGTATTCTGGTTTGAAGAGTGCGGTAAGGGAGGCATACTTATGTGAGGCGAACCAACATAGTTTTCAAGGGTAGCAATACGTCTGTGGGCGACTTCAGGTATAATTGTGATGTTATCTGAGGTTGATTGAAGCTTTGTATGGACATAAGCCACTTAGGTACCTTCAGACGGGCTGCATACGCGTTTCCTACTTCTATAGATACTATAAAAAAATTGATTTAGTAGCAGTAATAGGTTAATGGCGTGTCTTTCGAGTTGGAATATAAGAAACGCATTTTTACCTTTTTTAATATCAGGGCTTATGAGACACTTTCTGCTCACTAAAATCTCCTTAGTGTCCGCACTACACATGGAATCAGTCAGAGTTAGCATTTAATCAAGCAAATAAATACTTATACTGCAGTTTTATGGTGTACCTTCACGCAATCATAAGAATTTCAAAAACTGTCTGGCGTGATAAGTATATGTTTAGACATTTTCTTATACCTTTAAATTGTATAATAACTTAAGTCTAATAGGCACATAATTTGAAAAAACCAGAAGTACCTCATATTCAAATCGCGATCCCTTCAATTGAGGTACCGAGTTTCTAACCACCACGCTATCGCTGCTTAAAATGTTTGATCAATAAAAACCTTATGAAGCCAAAAATTCAAATAACGCTTTACTACTCCTATTCATTCTTAAAAATCGTTTACTTAAACTACCAAATCTGAATACCAATAAGTATGAAAAATAGTGAAGGGCCTCGATAAAAATATATTATGCGTCCTCAATTTCTCAGCTAAAATGACAAACCAACCTCAAGGTTCCTATTTCATATAATATTAACGCACCCGTCGGGACCGTTGAACGACGTCACGCGCCGCACGTAAATCTAGCCACGGAACATAATATCACGTTTAAACTACGATTTGGGTGTGTTTACACGAGTCAAGTTGCTTGAAATATAAATTATATTTAATTTTGACTTGTAAAGTAAGGCAGTATGGAATACTTAAGTATATTTTTCGAGACATCCTATCAATTTTGACTTTTTAAGATATTAGGTTAAAATACTTGAGAACATGAGCAAGATTAAAACTAATAGTGATCATTTTTCTTTTACTAATTAAATAGAGGACACTATGGTATTAATTGCGAGTAAATCCATATATTATATTAATAATGACCTTCGCTGTTATGTATTTATTTTTAATTAATAAGCAAACAAATGTGCAATTTATCTGATAGCGTGTCTCTGACGCCGGTATGTATCTGTAATCAAATTAGAATAGAATTGGAGATTTGTCGGATATTTTGCTTATCTGAGATGACAAAAATAAATTCATTTTACTACACCCATTAACTAGGGCAGCAGCGTGATCTATGTTTTGTTTTTCCTTTGTAGTTAGATAGCCAATCGATAAGCTCTACTTATTACTCGTACCATCACTAGCATACACTCAAACAGGTCTCCTACACTTCGATGTAAATTGACTAAGTTTTTACGGTAAAATTGGGTTGAGCGAAGGCTTATTTTATTCACTTCCCTTTTTGTTTAAAGGGCAACTGAGCAACTTTCCTGTTTGGGGCCTGTCATTACACTTCAACTTTTGGGTGTAAGAGATGATGAATATCGTTGTCTTTGTTCGAGTTAGTTTTAACTTTTAAGAGCTAATTATGAGGGTTCGGAATGTTTTACGAAGACTTCAGAACTTCGAACCTAATAGCCTTTAATTACAAATGCCCTAAAATATGAATAGGCTGCGTAAGGCTTTTAGTGTAAACAGTGTGAATTTTAGGTTCACGTTTTGCGCGAGTTTGCGTTGAAATCTGAAACACGGTGCCTCATTTTTTATTGTATCTGTTTTTTATTGAATTAAAAAATTTATAAACATCAAGTTTTAATATTCAGTGTCCTTTATAGAAATCAAAGTTTCATGAAGCTGATGGGCATCTACTCAAAGGTAAATAAATTACAATTCTTGCTCGAGATCGATTACGAATTCCTTGCTAGGGTCAATAAGGGGAGGTCTATGTCTAGCAGCGGACCATAAAAGGCTTAGAGATGGATAGTGTTAGTGATCATTTAATGTCATTCATTTCAATACTACATGTACGTATCTTCCTACTTTACATTAAAAATGAGTTCCGGAAATAGGAATGTTCACCTAAATTTAAATTGCAAAATGCGACGCTCAAAAGCTTTCATTTGGCGAAATTCTCTTATTATAGCGAAATTAAATTGTAATTAAGACGGCTATATGTGCAAAATACGTGTAAAATGAATATTATTACAGCCTGACTGTTTTAATGAGGTCTACGATTTCAAGATTTTCATTATAAAGAGAATATGATTTAATTATGATGCAAATTTAGAGTGGACTGTTACGTAATATTTTTACAGTAGTCTTTAGGGTTCCGTACCAAAGTGTAAATACGGATCCTTATTACTAAGCCTCGGTTGTCCATCTCACTCTGCCTGCTTGTCACAGGGCTCTACCTCTTAAATAGATTGTCACATGAATTGTTCACAGTGTGTATTGTTCTAGCTGCTGTTATAGCAGCTATAACAATATATACAATATATTTAATAAAAATAGAAAGTAAAAATAAAGCGATTTCCTTATACAAGAAACGGGTATTTTTCGGAGTCTAGAAACATCGATCAGAAAATTTATATTTGTGTGCGTGTTTGTTGTGTATGTATGTTTCTTTCATAACTCTCTCTCTCTTTCTCTCTCATTCTATCTATTATTTGCTCTTTACCATATCCTCGGCCTGTACCTTTATTTATATACTTTTATTTTTCTCTCTCTCTCTCTCCCTATTTTTATCTTTGCGTGCGTTACAATTTACGTGCGTTATAACATATACATATATATACCTTGTGTTGAATGGCCTTTACTGCCGGACATATTTACTTCATCTTTAAAAGGGTATTTAGTCTAGGCTAGAGTAATCTGGGTTTTGAGACCGGTATAATAAATGCGGGCTTAAATATGCATGACAGGAAAAGTGCCGTAATAGCGTGAGAAATATAGCAGTTTTATACTAATTATTATATTCAATTTTTTATTGAATGCAGTTTGACAGGGGATGATGTTGTCACAAACTACAAAGAGTTAAGTCTTAAATTTAGATATAGCAATATGAAGAGCGCAGCCATTAATTTATTGTATAAGCTTAGTAATATAATATACGTTGAACAATTTTCTCTTTCATTTACAAGTTCATATTAAAAAAAACAGAAGCAATTGAGTATATTAACCATTACGTTTTACGTGACTAATACCGTATTTCTGTTGGTCATTAATTCGCGGCAAAATATTTTTGCATGACCCTAATTCCATTTTAATACCACATTAAAATTTAAGTAAGGCACTCGATCTTCTCTAGGTGAAATAACAAGAAAATATTTTTGTAGTCTTAATTACGTTACGTTGAAATAAGACTTCATGATGGGTTTTTTATTTATTGTAAAATTCAAGCAACCAAGGTGCGTGCAATCTACCTAATAGTAAGTGGTCACTGCTGCTATGGACATCTGTAATAAACTCCACGTACAACAAGGGTTCTGCCTGAACCCTATCGCGTAGTCAACTCATTGACACGCCTGAGGTCTAACATGATATTAACTAGCCGGCATCCACGTCCTTTCATCGTTATCTAAACCTTTTCCAATTATATTCAATGTTTTTATATTTTCATTAAGTTTTAGCTAACAGTATCTCATTTTCAAAGCCTCATTATAATATTAAATTATGATTTTCTTTAATTGTTAAATTCAAACCTAAAAAAATTACTTGGCTTATTTTATATTATTTGTTTGCTTTGATTCTCATTTTACACTTTTATACGAATATATATATATATATCTCTATTATACGAATAATTATCGTCTGTAATAAGCCTAATGAGAGTTTGTAAGCTGCTTTAATAAACCAAGACCCGCGTTTACTCTGTAACTGCCCAATTTAAACTTTGCCTTGGAGTAACGTAAGAAAATAATTCCCTTATGACGTCACAAAGTCGAATTCTGTCATTAAATTTAATTCGAGTTTTATTGAAGAACACAGTAGGACAGATTCGTAATAAACTTAATATTGCTAACGTAAAGACTTGAGCGTAAGACAATTTCAATTGTGAGAGGTTTGCATTACATCTTCATGTGACGACACGATTTGCGACAAGTCGTTAATAAATTACTTCTAATTAAAGCTTACAAACAAATATTTTTTACTAGCGTGCGAATCGGAAATACATACTGGTTGAAACTACTTGTATATATTTTGTCAGACACGGGCCACGGTGAAACAAGATCATATCGTTCTACACGATATAATTAATCTGGCAAAATATTATTTTGTCAATAAGTTGTAGAAATAAAAATATAATTTTGTCCGATACGACACGGTCTATGCCTGTTGATATATAAAAATAAGCCTAACTTGTAGATTGGTTTCGATCCAAAGAATTCACGAGGTCCCGCTTGCATCATGTAGCATAAACGAAAAGGTAATACGGTTTTGTTTTTAAATGATTTAAAAACGGCGCAGCATGACTATTTAATGGAAAAGAATTCCAATTGTACAACAACGAGGTAATCATGCGGATGAACAAAAAAAACTGACATGGTGTCCGCGCAAAGTTCCATTCCATTATTTATTTAAAATACAAACGGCCTACTCGTTGCCTGGCTGGTGAATTTTACGATAATATTTATCAGATCTGCTGCCAGCGTTGTCCAATAACGAATAATAATATGAACGGAGATAACGCCGATTGAAAATAAATACCAGTTACATCGGACACCGATGAAATGTTACGATTCTAAAACAAATAGCAATATGTCATTTATTGAATTCTATTGACTCTGCCTAAATGGAGCATTTGTGCTGTTCTGACCCGAATGTGTTTATACAGGAGATTTCTCAATTTATTTATTTTTATTGTGTGGAAGTGTCAAATGAGCATGCAATCTGCGTGATGGTGACTGAACAATGCCGCCCAGAGACATGTGTAATCGATCCCATATAGGATGAGAGTCCTACCCAAAGTCGACCACAGATGCGTTGCTACCTCTGAGAACTAAGTTGATATGCCTCGGATAAGATGACTCCCTTACCACATCCTTCAAAGCGGAAAACAGCAGCGCTTAACACTGCTGTCATTAGGAAGAAATAGGTTAAGATATATAGAGATTCACAGAATCAACATATAATAGAATGATTAAATAGAATTCTGGTTCCCGTATTGATGATTTTTCTGTGTACTTTTACTCTGGGTAATTATCTATCTTTTTCTTTTGATTGAGAAATAAGGTTTTTTATAGCAGTAGGTAGTTGTTTTATTAACAATATTTGCATACAAATCCCGTCTCCTTTTCTCATTTACAAGAAACAAATAAAAACGACAATCGCTTTCAACGAGCAAATAATTCTTGTTCAACCTCATTTACAGTTTACGACCGCCATCAAAACGTCGTAGTCGTAGTCGATTAACGCTCGGATCGTTTCCGTCGCTGATTCGTAAATTGTCTCAGCCGAATTTGTCGTGTTCTAAAATTCGTCGTTTCGTCTCTAATTAGAAAACTGAACGGCTGTGTAACTTTGTAATTAACTCGAATTCGCCTGCGGTTCCGCTCGCTCCGATGGAGGAAAAAATGGGTTCTTGTAGGGATGAGTTCTGTTTGTTTGCTCAGAGTTAAATGTTTGGAATTTTTGTTGATTCAATTTATTCTGGATTTGGATTTGTAGTACCTACTGGCTGGAGTTTAATGGATTGTAATTTAATCCAACTTGGTTGGGATTGTGTAAACTCCGTTTTCGGTAACAAAACTGAACATAATCGTAAAGTATAGCTTTAACGATATGGTTACGTTAATTTCTTGTTAAAACCATACCGATTTCATATAACAATTCCTGGCAAAAAGTTGAATTACATGAAATATTAAGACATCCTAACAAATCTAAATAACCTCAAATACCAGTCAGCAACGCGTGATATGAAAAAAAAACTTCAAAAATCCCTAAAGACAGCGCGAAATAAATCGGAAACATGTCGGAAATACGACCAGATGCTGAATCGTTTGAAAACGTAACCTTCCCGACTGTCGGGTAAGATAAATGTGTAATTGAATCGATGTCCCTATGCGCATGATGTATGGCTCATTCCGTATAACTGCTTCTAGCGTGTCACCAGCTGAGTAATAGCTTGGCTTGTAAGATAACGCCAGTTAAGATGCTGATGGAAGATTTTGGCGCTGTGACTTACGATCTCGTCTTTCTGTTTGAATTGATTTCATCGTTTTAATTTTTGATATGAAATTATATTAACATAGGATAACAACATAACTCTTAACGAGTAAAGCTCGTTAAGAGTCGAGTAGTCTGCTAACTTTGACAAACGTCACACCAAAAGTTGCTGACTTCGAGCACCTATGGCGAGCCACTTAGAGTTGCTGAAAACGCTATAGATTGTCGCCTATCAAAGCCGTCCGAATAGTGCAAGATGTGAAATGAACTTTCTCCTGAGGTATTACATGCTTTTCACAAAAGATGCAAAAAGGGATCTCCTCCAAGGTCGGCGATGTGTTGGCGACCCCTCTGGTGTTGCAAATGTCCATAGGCGACGGCGACTACTTTACATCAGATAGCCCATTTGCCTTATCGTTAGGTACAATATAAAAAAGTTGACGGTCGACTTTTGACTGCGAACTCAGACGTCAAAAGACTAATTATTTACTAATTACTGAGTAAAATTTAACCCTAAATCAAGACTACTATTATTATTTAGGTCAGGGTATACCTTATAATTCTATGCATGTATACAAAACTCTTGTACTTATATAAATAAGTATTTTTTAAAACGGAGATGAAACTTGTTTGATATTGGCAACTAATAACCTACAAGACAGCTAGAAACGCCTTAAAACATATTGGAAGTGTTGAAAGTTTTGAATATGAATCTATCGTTATCAACTGTCGGGTACGATAAACGCGTAATTAGATCAAAGTCCCTATGCGCATGATGCATGGCTCATTCCGTATAACTCCTTCAAGGGTGTCACGGGCTGACTAATAGTCCAGCTTGTACGATGACGTCATTTAAGAGATTAACAGCAGATTCCGAAGCTTTGACTTATGATAGATTGGCTTGAAACTTGCTGCTAGTGTAGTTAAATGTTTGTGTTCAATTATAAATTCGAGCTAACGGGTGTGTTGCACGCAATGATAAGTAATCAATCCTTTATTGAATAGGACTGGATTCCAACTCAATCTTGATACCCCTTAGAACTAAGTTAAAACACGGCCAGTCCCTGGAAGGTCCGAGGTTTAAACCCCAGGCACTCTGATTATAAAAAAAATTGTGCGTATTACAAATTAAATATCTCTTGCTTTAACGAAGAAGGAAAAAATCATGAGGAAATCTGCATGGTTAAATTAAAAAAAATCTAAAGGTGTGAAATATACAAATCCGAACTTAGCTATTGCGGTGGACTGTCTTTCTTTTCCTTTTAGAGAAGACCCGTACCCAAAAGTTAGGCAGTAATGGGTTAGTGACGATATGCAATATTCTTTAAAACCGTAATCAAACCAAACTTCTACTCAAACATAATATAATTATATACTTAGTATGATTATTTTAGTAAAATGTATTGTGTTTTACACGAACATTAAACAAAAACTACAATAAAGCATTCTGCAGCTTAGAAGATTAATGGCAGCGTTAATCTTTGTAGAGCTTTGGGCGTCTTTTTGTACGTATTTTTAATTTTATTAATTTTGATTGATGCGACTTAAACTTTTTACTGTTCAAGAATAATAGTTTAATGACATTTGGAGCATAGCTAAGATTATATTCAGTTTTGTAGTCGCCTAATTAGGAGTGGACCGTCGGTTATACAGCACCTAGGGTATGAAGTTTGTTGGCTGATTTATTAAAATTTTGTGATAAACAATCATATATGCCGAAATTTTTTTTTTTTACCCTTCGTAAAAAAATATTTTCATTTTTTTTTAAAGTATCCTTTGTCCTTTCTAATACCTCTAAGTGTATGTGTACAAAGTTTCATGATAATCGGTTAAGCAGTTTCGGCGTGAAAGCGTAATAAATAAACTAACATTAACATTTATAATATTAGGAATTATTAATATAGGTAAGTAGGGATAAATAACAGACGAGTATAAAATCAACCTGATGGTAAGTGGCAATCGTGGCTCATGAACAATAACTCCAGATAAGAATAAAATCCTACTTTAGTTCGGTCAGCGATGCGTTGCAGGAGTACCTGAAGACTAAGTTAGAACGCCTCGTGTAAATATGTCTCTCTTACCAAAAGTTACTTTACTTTTTTACTTTAGGATTATTAAATAACTACATTTTTTTAACGTCATTAATTATACTTACAAGGTTCATGAAATAATTTCTTCTTTTAAGATGTAATATTATTCACACAAATGTACTTTTATAGACCAGAAAGAATCTACAATAAAATATTATAAATAATATGATCAAATTAATGTCAGACAGTCCCAATATTATATATTACTTTTTCAATAAACGCTACCCTCAGGCCGCCCACGTCTCTACGACGCTACAAATAAACACTTACTCTATCTCAGTATAACTAAACCTTAGCCGCTTTCATCTTAGGCAGTGTAATGAAAAAACCAGGCGAAACCACTGAACAAGAACTTCTTTCACTGCTCTATAACAGAATGACCTATTTCAGAATCGTGAAAGCTTACTTTGCGATAGTTACATCTACGTTGTAACTACCGAAAGTTTTGAATCTTTAAGCTTAAGTAATAATCTTTTATATTGATTAATGATTGATGTTATGAATGTGAATTTTTAGAAATTGAAGAAGTAGGAGAGGAATTTGTAGTTCTTAGTTGTGAATGTGTAGTTCTTATGAGAGTAAGTTAACAATAATTAAACTATTTTTTAACGATGCTAAATCTCTCATCTGGCATAAAAAATCTAAAAGCAAATAAAAGATTTATCTTGAGCTTTAATCCAAATCGCCGATACTTTCACGGCAGTTAACTCACTTTATAGGCGATCTCGGTTAAATGCCTGTAAATGCCTGATAGGCAATTAAGAGAGCCGAAAAATTAGAACAAATTACCCGATTAAGCTCTAAAACTTCGACTTAATCACTGTGATTGCTTTAGATGGAGCTTTAAATATTATCTAAATTAATACTTTTATGATATTTTTTAAGGAAAAATGTAGTTTAAAACAAGGACAGCTGATTTTAACTATAAATAATGTTTTTACCTACTTATTTTAGTTTGAAGGATAAAACGTATTCATGTAAGGTGTGTGTCTTAAAGAGAGCGGTGCGTAGCTTTGCACATAACCCCTACTCTATTTGTTATTGGTTACACATGTATAAAGGCTATAGTTGCCACTCAACAACAAATATCGGTTTGCTGTAGCAAAGATAAAGTTCAAAAAATAAGATCTTGTCAAAATGTAGAATTATTGATACGACTATGACACCACCGTATTTTGTAACTTATTCAGATTTAATGCATTCTTAGTTATTTTATAAACATGTTCATAGATAATTAATATATTATATTGGAGCGCTAGGATATGGGACTCTTTAAAAAAGCCAAAACCTACAATGCACTGGTGATTGAAAACCTTTAGCGTTGCAAATGTCCGTTGCGACAGTGACTATTTTCTATTTAGTAGCCCATCTTATTGTTACGTTAATCTATAAAAAAGACACTTTTTTCTCTCTAGCTACACACATACTAGTGACAGCGCCATGCTGATAAACATCTTCACGTAGACCAGTGCGTGATGCCTGTTACATCGCATCTCCACACACCAAACACACGACGTGCATATCCAAACGGCTTGTGTTACATAAAAATCTCCAATTTCCTTTCTTTGCGTTCATAAATATGTCTCAAAAACAGATTCGCAGGCCAGTACCCTGCGAATTCACACTAGGGCGTTAGGCGTTGAGCCAAAAAAGCCTACCACAGTACAATTACATTTGGCATGCACACAGAACATAACAATAAAACAATGCACTTCATTGTTTTAAGGAATCGGAGCAAAAACTGCAATCAACCGTTTATGATGTCCGAAGATCTAGTTTATGGCGAATACGTGCTTAAAGAAAATGAGTTTTCAGATTTACGACGTAATGTCTTTTATAATTTATTCGCTCGAATACGTTATACTACTCCAAAGTATGTTTCTTGGAAGTCTAATTAACGTGATCGTAAAACATATTTAAATATATTTTAGATGGCCCGTTTTTTAAGTGTTCCTATTCCTGTCTGTTAGCAGTAGTTAAACATTGCTCTATGCTGGTTTGAAGGACGTATAAGGTACAGACGATGATTTATACGGGGTATTTCAATTTAGTTGTTAAGGATAGTTATGTTATCAAAGACGCATTTGCGGTCAACCTCAGGCAATATTTCAATCGATTTGGAGTTGATTACAGACGTCCATAGCAATAATCGCTGACCACCACGTATTCTGCTTATTTGCTGTTTATATTTCTACAAATTAATTAACATCAATGATCATTGTGTGCATAATTATTAAATCTTGGTATTCAATTTTTTAGCAACGGTTGTTTTACTACGCAACCTCTTATTCAGATGTACAAAACTGAATTGTATATTTTTTAATTTAGACTCAGATATTACTTCCATTGTTAGCCATTCTCGCATTTTTATCAATGATTTATTTGGATATGCACTCCACCTGATGGTAAGTGCTCACTGCCGGCCATGTTTCAACTATATATAAAATAGATGTATAATTTGAAACCGATTAGTAACCAGGACTAAGATGGTTGTTTAATACGTCACCCGGAATCCACACCCTTCCATCCAAATGCTAGCCATGTTTCACGTTAAAAATACTAGTAGCAGGCATTTCAAGAATTTAAAAATCATATTGAAGTTCACTATTAGGTTAATACAGAATCATCAGTCAGTAATAGGTAACCTTCCACAACAAAGTAACCAAGGCAGTGGGTTAGTTTTATGATATTCCGGATGAAAAACCGTCCTTTCACGGCTGGCAGGCAGTAAAGCCGGCCATAATGCGCCCTCAGCAAACAGGTCAACACAAGTACCAGGGGTGGCTCTTAAACACTGCAATGGTGTTGCTGAAAACTGGAAAATGTGAGTTTCAAATTTAGGTGTTTTGTTTCTTTTGGGTGTTTCTAGTTATGATGTGGACGATTGGGCTTTGAATATCGAGGTTTAATAGAAATTTTAATTCATTTTTAGATGTGTGCCTGGCAAAAAATTGCCCCCCTCTGTCAGATTGGTATGGTAGTCATGTGAGCATTATTGTGTGAATATAATTTTTATTTTCATTACTGATGAGCATATAAATAATTCAGTCGGATGTTAGAATACGTTAGCTATAGCGGTGGGGTTATATTTATTTAAATCATGTTTTTAAACTATTTCGAATTATTTACCACTTATTTTCATTTCTCTTTAACCCCTTACTGTTTCATTGTTGTGCAAGAATCTTATCTTAGAGGGAGAATGGTTTATGGCGTTACTCCACAGCAGTAGCCAAACGCGGATTGGTAGACTTCACATACTTTGACAACTTTTGTTTTCCTAACCGTAAGGCAGAGGTTGCCTCGCGATATTTTCCTTTACCGTTTAAGCAAATGACAATTAATTTCTAATGCGCACATAACCTTGAAATATCAGAGGCGCGTGCCTGGAATTCGAACTTTAGACCTACCGATTGGGAGGACAACTTTCTATCCACTTGGCTCTCGCTGCTTACTACTTGCTTTGATTTTTATGAAGGATCACGAAGAAATCTGTTCATTTCGTCGAAAAAAAATATGGCGATATCTGATTACATTCCATATAAATACTGTTTTATCATTACATTCTTTTACTAAGTACTTTACGATTTGATATGATTATGATATCTCTTTCGCGTTATACTCAACCCTAAAGCGGACGCACTTTAAGGACTCATCCCACTATACCGGACGGGAACGGCCGTAACCGTACCGATATGACATCCGGAGTGTCGCGGCTCAAGTTACGGGTATTGGGAGTTTGTTGACAGAAAGTCATAAAGGATTATTAATGCTTTCGGTTAGTTGTTAGGAGTATTTTATGTTTTTTGAGATTATTGTTATCCAGTTATTACTTTTTAACGTCAGATTGGTAACCTTGTTTTGATAACATTGATAAGGAATGAATGTTATTTTGACCACGCTCTTAATAACTCAGATTAACAACTGCAAAGCAAAAGGGATGTGATTATTACAAAAAAACGTTCATTAAAATCTATTAATCGCTACAGACCGCGCATCAGAGTACAAAAACTTATTTAGAGGTTTTGCACAGTTTCTTAAGTAAAATTTTAAAGTCGTAAACAAATCGTATCCATAATTCCTTAGTTACTCGTGCACAAATTCAATAAGAACAAAGTATTTAAAAAAATCGAAATCATAAGTGAATACGCTTCAATTTATATATCGTTATACAATGTCACACACAATTAGTCATATAAAATTCATAACTGTTATAACATGCTCTTTAGTGAGTAAGCGCCCTTATCTCGACCTCGTTATCAGACACCTAAGCAATTTTCAGCAAAAAAAAAATCATATTCACTCTTTTACTATATTTTTAGCACGTCAATGTGAATATGCTAAAAAGTAACTAGGTGTGGCGGTCAAACCGCCACAATCGAACCAGGTGACTTCGACTTATTGAGCAATATTGTACTGTATGAATAAGAACTTTCTGTGATTCGACTATGATACCGCTATCACATACATATCTGTAACTTGCCTAAATAAATTATGCCTTTATAAACGACGAATTCAAAAACATCCAATGCATCTATGAAACGAATACAACGCTTGAGCTGAAAGAGATCCGAAAGAG
>DWRA01001036.1:0-19151 GCA_018250295.1 Spathilepia clonius | reverse complement strand
ATCAGAGAGTTCTCGCGGGAGCGGGAGCAGTAGGACAGAAATATTGCTAAATAAAAAATCTACTTATTTATTAATGATATTTCAAGATAATATCAATATGTGCTTAGTGTATGATTAATTAGATGAGTTATTAATAATAAATTGAATAGTCTTATGTATGTAATATATTCTTATACATCTTATTAATCACTGAAAGTAGTTCTGAAAAGACCTTCTCTAAATCCAATAGTAAAAACGGACCTTATTACTAAGCCTCCGATGTTTATCTGCCTGTTACAGGGCTCCTTCTTGAACAGTAATAGATAGTAACCTGATATTTTTACAATGTGTGTATTATAATAGTTATAACAACAAATACCTTTTTATATGATGCAGGTGTAACAAATGAGCAAACAGTCTAACTGATTTTAAACATTTAATGCCACCCATGGACATCGATAAAATCAAACTTTGATAAGATTAAGAGTCCTATCTGAAGTCTGCTACAGATGCAATGCTACCCTGATGACTAAGTTGGATTGCCTTGGATAAGTGTGTTTCCCTTATCCCTCCAAACTAGAAGACAACAGTGCTTAACACTACTGTTATAAGGTAGAAATAGGAGTGGTTCTACCGCCTTTAATTAAAATTCTTTAATAATTTAAATCTCATCAGATACTTTCAATGATGCAATGTGGGTAGAACATGATGCATGTCTTAAATCAAATTCTTTTAGAGTAGCATATTGGACTATTCTACTCGTACTACCATTGCCTCACCCGGGGACTAAGTTTAAATGTCTGAAGTTAGTGTTGGATCCTTAACATATTAGGTCCCCTGTGCCAACATCTACAGATTAAATAACCAAGTACGATGCTGCTTTGTCGTATTTTTTCTAAATTTAAGCTTGTAAGGTACTATCACAAAACTGATTCTTCTTGTATCATAACTCAGAAATACTATTTAAGAGATAAAAAGTAAGCTTGATTTTTAAAATACTTTATTATATTAAATTATATCTAATTGAATTTATATTGAACAGGAAATGAGAGACAGTAGTACCGCTATCTCTGCAGTTAGATAAATAGAACAATTATTTGTAACATAATATCAAATCTCAGAATATTGCTCCTGTATCTTTAAACTTCTATATAAATAAATAAAAGGTGTAGTAGGTATAAAATTTCGAATATATGTCCATCGTGTTACAGTTTTTCAACGCGGGTGCAACCGCGGGGTGTAGCTAGTTGATTTATAATTAAAAATTATAGTATTCATATTCCATTTTGCTACTACCAAACTTAAGCGAATAAGCAGTTTGATATAACTTTTTTTCTTATATTTTGTAATAAGAGACAACTTTTAACCAAATGTAGGCATGCCAGACACACCAATATCATTAGTAGATAGCTACCTATCGTATAGGCAAACATCCAATGCCAATGTAGTCCTTTATTGCGACATGCGTCTCGTATTGATTATTTATTGCCCCGCGGGGGAACCTGAGCCTTGCGCCCCTTTGCGGGGGGATGCAGTAATGTACGCTGCGTATTTTATTAATATAATTTGCCTCTGCAATCCATGCGGGGTAGTGGGCGGGGTGGGTTTGCGGGTGGAGCCACCCGCTATGCTCGCAACCCCCTATTACGCTGACGTAATTTATGTGCTCTGCTTTTATCCAGGTTGTCATCATTATGACCTGTAAATTAATATAGAAAATAAGACTACGCGATTTATGCTACAATTTGTATTAGCTGCCTTACTTTTAATGGAATTAAAGCAAACCGGCATGCAGTCCGCCAGATGGAAAACGATCATTGTCGTCGATCACGAACGATCACTCAATCCCAAATATGAAAAATAAACAGATCAACTAAAAGCAAAGTTGAAGAGTATCGAAAATTTTTAATCATCAATCTATCAAGTATTTTGCCTCCTAAAGATCGAATCTTTTAATTTCTGCCTACCAGAATATTATTATTTCTATATTTTTCATATATTTTATTTTAATGTTATATTATTGATTATTTATTATTGACTACTTAGTTATAATAGATATTATTCTTTGTAATTCCTATTAAAACTTAATTTACTTTTCAAATATTCATTGTTGAACCAATCATGTTCTGGGCGACGACGTATACGACCATTTGTTGAAAGGTCAAAGATCCTAATAACTGACAACCTGTTATTCGTTTTATTTCGTAGTATTCGCCATGTTTTTTTCCTACATGATATCATTTCATGGTTTTTATTGCCAATATTTACCATGTTTAGTTAAACCCACTTATCGACCATTATAGTCCTACGTCTGCGCACGGGTTTCTTGCCCAGACGTAGGCATAGATCATTGCAATTTTTTCTGAACAAATTTCTAAATTTGATAATTTTTGGTATATTTTTCGAAATATGCTAATGAAAGATTAGTTGAGATCGATTATTAATAACCGAATGTCTACCGCGCCTATTGATGATTGATCTCAGGCATGTAGATTTCCTCACAATGGTTTCATTCACTGATATAATTAGTTATATTTCTTTCCTAATAAATTTGGATTTGGAATCCTGAGTGTCAAAGAACTTTCAGAAAACCCAGTAATGTCAGTGCTTAAATAAAATAATGTATTGAAATTGAAATTGTTTTTTCTTCAGACGATGTGAACGTGATCGTAGTTGAGGAAAACCTAAGGACCTGGTGGTGTGCGCTATTTCACTGGTTCCTAAAATTATTTTTACCCAAAGGGTACCCTGACAGTGTTACCAAGGACTATGCGCGATACCAGAAGTATTACAACCTGCAACTGTTTTTTGGAACCATTTCCGGTTTGTATTTTTTAAATAATGGCATTGAAGCATATTGCATTTCGATGGAAGGATGCACTTGTTTACTCATTTGTGATTGACTTCAGATATTACCCGTATTCTGCTTGGAGTTGGTTACATATGTCCACGGGCGACACTGACCACTTACCCATCAGGTGGACTACAGGTCGTTCTAAAACAGATTTCCTTTTACCGACAATTTATCTTGTACTGTAATAAAACTTAAGTATTCATGTAATGGTAATGTATCTACAATACGATTCAAGGATAATGTATATACTTATTTTTTTGCAATTCAGGGATTTTGGCAACACAGGAGATTCTGTGCTGTATGGGAATGAGCGACGGTTCTGTTCTAGCGGCCACCATAACTTGGATTTATAAGGATGTGTTTGGACACATTGGAAAAATATTGTTCATGGCTTTCAAAGGGTTAGTTCTTTCCTAATTATTGAAATGGTAATGATTAACCCATATCACATATTTTGAAAAAACTCATAAGGGATCTCATAACGACAAGGTTTAATACTTGCTTTAGGGACTTAAAACGAATTTCGACCAAGATTTAGAACTGATGTTGGGTTTGATTCAATAGCATTTAAATCAGCTGTGTTGAATGTATTCATATATCTTATTTACTTAACTGTACATATTTTTTAGGATCATGTTCGATGCCTACAGCAAGCGCTGGCAAATCTACGCAGATCTTATCCACAGCGTCGCTATTTGCTTAGAAATGGGTCTACCAGCGTTCGGCAGATTGGCAGTTGTCGTATTGTGTGTCACCACCTTGCTTAAGACTATTGAGGGGGTCTCGAGTAAGTTATCTTTTTGAAGATAACAGTCATAGCGTGTTGGCTTTCAAATGAGATGTAAAAAAAGTTTTTTTTAATAGTTTTATTTTCGAATCGTAGTTCAAAACCAGTTTTATAAATATTTTTTCTGTTTATTTTGCCATTTTGTATGCTTTTTGAAACAACAATAGCATGCTGTCGTGTAAATAAATAAATAAAAATGAATTCTTTTACCAATTTTTTACCTAACTGTTTTTGACATTACAAATAAATCTGACCAAATCGGTTTTTTACAGAATCTTTTTTGTTTGTATTATTCTATATTTTTTTCGAGCATAGTCGAGTTTGTATTATTCTATGTATTTTTCGAATTTAATTTTATGTTTATTATTATATTTTCGCTTTTGTTTCCAGGTTTTCTTTGCATCTTATCTTGAACTGTTTAACTGCAGCAAACGACAGTTTTTTTATTTGCCTTTAGTTGAACGAGCATAGACGTTTGATTAGCAAATATTGGGTAATTTGTGTTTGGTTTTTTCATGTTTTACTGTAATATTTATTTTTTACTCAATAAGCAATTATATAAGATGGTTTGTTTTACAATTAAAATTATTATTTTTTAAATAAGCGTATATTAGCTTAATTCCATGAGTAAAAACATATATGGTGTACCGACAAATTGAATTCGATTTTTCAATCATTCATTTTGATGTCTCAATGTTTATAACAATTGTATGTCTATTTTGTATGCACACTCCATCAATTCTGGCACCATATTAATTTGTACCTAACGATACAGGAACAACCAGAGTTGCTTTGATCGGACACCACTCGATCCGAGGCAACTTGGCAGATATGGCGGCTAAGAGGGCCTCGCAAGAAATCGTCATCAAGCTTCTAGCCTCCGTGACTGCTATCTTTATACTGAAGTATCTCGGGTAATTATCTATGTGTGCCATACTTTATACTGTAGATATATGTTATGTATTATATATTATGTTTTAAATAAGAAATTAATTGTGTTCAATAAGTTACAATTTACATTGGCATAAATTGGCATATGGCTACATTGGCACAAATTTTACTAATGGGACATCATTAATCCTGACATGGGTTTCACAAATTAAAATAAAAATTCTTCGATCCAGCTACCTCGGCGTTATATTCACCGTGGCTTTGTGTCTGCACACGGTGTTCAACTACATGTCTGTACGCGCTGTGTGTCTGAACTCGCTGAACGAACCCCGCTTCATCATTACCATGCACTCCTACCTCTCCGGCGAGTTCATCCCGAAGACTGTCGAGGTTAATCAAGTGGAACCTCTCCTGTTCAACCACAAACTTTTTACAGGTGAGTGTGTATACCAAACTATCTTGACCACAGTGACGTGAAATCTTATCGTTAAAACGTCAGAACTAAGATACATAAAATGATATTTGTATCACTTTGCTTTGTTCTAAAAATGAAGCAAACAAAGTAAACACCAACAATCACTAATATATAATATAAGCTGGTTGCTTATATTATATGGCACTAAAAAGGATTAACTTAGTTATAGGCGCAAACAACAATTGTAGGAAAACGAAATCCAACAATATACGCATTAGTATTAAAATAATCGCTAGTAATTACAAAATATTATGATTCATATATGTGAATCGATTATTAGAAAAAAAAAACGAATAAAACTATAAACATTTGACTCAAAATATTACTTTCATTACTATTAAAATTAAATAGATTTTGGACACATTGCAGCTGAGTGTCTGACGGGATTCAAGATTAAGATTGGTTACTCCGTCAAAGAGGTGTTGAAGACAAACCCACGGGCCTATGACCTGCGCATGGCAGAGCGCGTGTACCATAACCATACATACATACTGTTACCGGACATGAGACATAAAATCATGTATGTGATGATGAAGCCAGGCACCTTCCCGAACACTACTATTTGCGCGTACTTTCATGCTCTACTACTGTCGTTGCTGATCAGTGCTATCAATAAGCAAAAATTGGTAAGTAAATACTGAATTGAAATAGTATGTTTTATCTGATTATAAGTCTTCTGTGGTTCAGACATACTGCATGAGATCAGTCACAGGCCCATTACTACATTATGAAGACTTAGAAATCACACAAAAGCGAAAACAGGGAGAACCATGAAGGATTTTGTGAGGGATCTTAAGATATTCTTTCGGATAACCAATTTGCAATCTTGCTCTCATAATGATAATAAACATTAAAATGAACAAATCTTTTATATGTCCTATATTAAACTTAATCATGTTTTTAAAATGAATAATCATTCCTATTCAGCCAATATTTCGACGGGGATCCCACAATTTTACTGCCATGTGTGAAGTGATCATGATGTCCAACTGGCCCCGCACGCCCCTCCGCTACTCTACCAACAACGGTCTCAGATACGGCCCATCGGAACGTCTGCACTACTTCACTCAGAAGATCATTGAGCGGGAATGGTCCCAATTCTACTCCGGACTGCTGCGATCTGGTAATCTTTAAATCAAATCTAATCCCTCTATAATGAAATGTTAGTCAATATATAATATTATACAATACAGGTCTGAGTTCTAATCTGCGCTGCAGTCCTGTGATATCTAGTATTTGCTCTTCATTGAACATCCTTTTCGATATAAAGTTTGCGTATATACAATATATATTATGGTATGGTCCATTAACAGGATGGGTGTTGCACCGTCATTTGTTCATGACCGACGATTGGCTGGTGGGATACGAGGTGGACGACGAGCCCACCTTCGATTTCGAATCCGAGTCCATAAACCCGCCGGTCGATTTCGACACCTTCGAGGAGTGTCTGCACCTTGCAATTGCTTACCGAGACGCGGAGCAGGTCGTCGACCCCGATGCAGACAGTATCGGGGAGCCAGCACACCATGTGCACGTCGTCCAACCCACCATCGAACCAGAACCGCAACCCACCGCCGAGGAGATTAGACGACGACGCTGGATCGAGGACAACGAGATCACCCACATTGGTGACTGCGTCATTGGTGCCCAGACTCCCCCGGGGAAGAAAAGGCGCTACAAGCAAGACTGACAGCTCTGCTGGCTCCTCACTAAGATCTGCAAGTGTCTCCGCAGGGCCAAACGGTGTCGGCTCAGGCGTTGAGTGCGGATCTGTGCGTATCTGTGATTGATATACAGGTACGATAGTGATTTTCAATCAAAAACAGTACTCAAAGACTTCTCGCGCTTTAAATCGTATTAAAATATTATACCCACTCTTTTCCCCCTTCGTAGTGTCCTAAGTGTAACGTAGAAAGCGTATTTACATGAATGTTTTGGAAATGTATTCTCGACTATGGTCTCAAAATTAGTATTTATCGCAAATTGACTGTCCCCGTATTATCATATTTTATGTATGATGTAAAATGTTTAGCGTTAATGTTGTTGGCCAATGGGAATGAGGTTTTCTTTCTTCCTGTAGAGACGTAGGACCTAATTGACCTTTGTTGTTTTGGTTATGGAGGAAACCCTCAAACGGTACCCAGTACTATGGGAGGGACGCCGGTTTATAAGCGACTTTTACTTACTAAAACCCCTCGGTGAACATCGGGTGCTTACGATGCTGCCCGTATCCCGGAAACCCCTTTTTATCACCTCTTACAATAGGCAGAAAATACCGTAACTCTATTCTCGTTCCGAGACCTCCTTTGCTTGTATAACGCGATCGTAGAAGGTGACCACGTTATCCCACGCTTGGACGGAACGGAACTTTGCCGCAAAATGAAAGCCTCCGGGACAGGTCCGGTTCTATGTATTGCACCAAGATCCGTCCCGGAGACTGCCACGCTGGACACTGCTCAAGTGACAGCTGCGCGCAATCCTGGGCATGCCCACAATAATGGCATTGCGGTGTTGCCCCCCCCTGTCTATTCTGTGCAGATACTCACCGAAGTAGTCATGTCCGGTGAGTATCTGCTTCAGCCGATACGTGACTCATCTTTTCCTTTTGAGCCACGCTCGGAAGTTGGGCAGTACTGCGTACTGAGCTGTTCATGCCAGCGGCTCTCGGGTAAAGCACTTTCAACGTCTCAGGGTCAGCTTTCTGGCAGAAACCGCATATTTTAAAAATACCTACGGTCATATCCGCCAGAGGACCATTGGTCTTTGTTTCGATTACAATCTTTATTATACTAAATTATGGTTTCCTTTCGGTATGGCCTGGTTTGTCAAAGCATTAGTTGCTGAGGATATCAATTATTTAGTGATCATTATTAATTCATCCTATTTTATTGTATGGTGAAATTTTTTCATCGTTTTACTCTCGCTAAATTAGAAAGATTTCAAATTTAATACGTTATTTGGAGTTTAAATGGAATAAAAAAATTGCTATTAGAAATCTCCATGTCAAGATTACTAATGTGTACTATGTAGATCAACATTTTTAGTGGGACATTGTAAAATATTGGAATATCCATTCATATTAACTTTTCAAAAAGATGATATCTTCTAGCTATTTCACAAATATTTATTATTCTACTATTCTACCTATTCTATTATACCTATCTTGGATTTTATACTCTGAGTGTCTATCTAGAAATATATATTTCTTATTAGAATATTGATACAAACATATTGATGTACATTTATATCATTAATGTAGGATGTTTCGACAGAAATCTTAATTGTATACCAACTATATTTTAGATCGTAATAATAATCGAAAGGATAATTTCATTTATTCGTATAGTATAAGTTAATACTTTTCTTTGCTCTATTCAGTTTTTATAGTTGGTGACTAAAATGTCTACAAAATTCTTATTGCATTTTTTGAAAATATTATTCGAGCTTGAAAAACATTTTTATTTGATTGAAGGACATACTTTTGCATGTATTGAATAACATCATCTTTGTGTATGATACATAAAAATGAAATTCTTAAGTATAATAATAAGTTTAAGTGACCGTTGCTATGCTGTAATAAAGCTGGGAACACTCCAGTTCTATTTGTAGTAGTCTATTACAAATGTTCCCAAGTGGTAGTGACTTAACATCTGAAACATCATTCCATATCAGTTTCTGTAGTTTAATCCTGGATTAATATAACGTTCAATTAAGTGATTTTAAACACATTTACATTTTAAACTTCTTTCTACAAATTAATAATCAGTTTAATTCTTAGCTTTGTATACTAAAGAATATTTATTTTTTATATATATATTGCGATTATTTAGTTTCTAAATAATGTATCTTTAGGTACTAAAGTCTTGAATGAGATTCATGCCATTATTTTAATCGAAAGTCTATTCTATGTGACAAGATAATTAATTTGCTCACTATTTTTGCGCTATGTAACTATTACTAGGATAAGAAAGTCTTTTATCTATTTTTTTGGAATAGTTTTTGAAAAATCTTGATGTTTAGCAAGTAAGAAATGCCAAATGGTAAATTTTAATGTTTACTCCTAAATATATACTGTGTTTATTGATGTGATACTATTTTGTGGCGGAGTGGTAATTGAAGGAATTGTTGCATTATTATGCGACTGGAATATTGGAATATGGCATGCTTGTGTCGTTTGTTAGTATTAATAACATATCCGTGTCGATCGTATTGACATTGATAAAATATCTAAATAGACTCATAATAGTGTAGTGCATCTTGTCGCCTCGTTAGCGTTCATTAGCCACATTCTATGCGACACAAGTAACGTGCAGGAAGATAGTCGCCAATTAGATGTCTCTTTAGCAAGTATTCTGTATGGTATACTTTATTGTCGTAGTAAAAAATAGCATTTAATATAATGTGCATTTTCCCAAAAAAAAATCAACCTTAAACGTAATAACTCTCTTAAAAATAGTCTATATTGAATGCATTTGGTGTTTATTGATGTATTTAATATTACATGTGGTTTCAAATTGATGTCTAAAATTAATCTGTAGAGTTAAAATAGTACTTATTAAATTATTGTGTATTTTAAAAATATATAACCACATTTGTAGATTACCTCTCTCCAGAACTGAATTATAGTCTGACAAGGCTTTATTTCCTAACTCATATTCAGTAAGTACACAAACAAATTATAAACTGCTCTAAGCGATGAGCATGCTATTTAAAGAAGATCAATATGTGTAACATTTCTTATTTGTAAACACAATAGGAGTTATATAGTTTCAATGTAAATCTTCCATAATATATACCTGTAAAAATGGTAGCACAAATGATTTGCAGCAAAAAATAATAAATATTTTTTTTTTTTTGACGTATGAAAAATTCCTTGTCTAATGTCATGTACCCCTTGATACACAAAAAAGGCCTTGTTGGACTGTACTTTGGTCACGTTTTATCTGATGATCACATTGTGGATTGCATTAACATTTTGCTATTATCATGAGAAGCATTTCATCACTTGGAACTGCATAAAGTGTAATGCAATTTATCACCATGTAGAACGTGATCTTTGCGAATCCCTATAGTTATCATAGAATATAATTGGTGTCTATTGTTATTATCAATGTCAAAATAATGTAGTTACTTTGTGGAAAATGTCATCTAAAATATAATCGATAGTATATTACATATGGGAATCCTTAGCACATACTATGTCCGTCTACACTGGAAGTTTTGAATTTCTGGAATATATTTTGATGATAATAAAACTGGACATTTTTGTAATAAATAAAAATTTATACTAGTATTATGTTTGTGTTTATATGTTCTGAATCATGTATACATCTCTTGTCCTTCAATTTTATTAAATCATATTATGGAGATAAAATAATTATTACAATCTTTACGTCTATACATAAATATCTTTAAATACTTACAGTTCTATTCTTAGTGACATTAATAAAAAAATATTATTTTCATTATATTCAATGTACCCACCCATACGAAAATTGTCACGGTTGTACGTTTTAGTATTTTAATATGTGTTGTAATCAAAGCAACTATCTATACCTATTTCTAAAATATTAGTTTTAAAAACATATTTTCTCGTGTTTGTCGTTTTTATTTTGTCGTTCTCGTGGCTATTGTTCTAATAGACCGCAATTGGTGATCAATCGAGTAAGAAATAAATCGTTAATCATACAATCTCCTATTGGAACAATATTAAATATGTATTTGTTTTCACAAAACTTTCAGTGTCGTCGTATATAGCTTGCGGCTAAGCGAATAGTATAAGTAAATGTATGTGTTTTATTCATCTATGTGTTGTTGCATGGAAATAAAAATATAAAATGTAAGTTTATTGTTTTTTATGATCACAAATTTCATACTATGGATATGCAAGATTATTATTCCTATATATCTTGAAATAATGTATTTTAACATCAGCGTTTAAAATCAACAGGTAAATTTAATATATTTACCAAAAAATATGTATATATTAATAAAAACATTGGATCCCTGCACATATACAATACATAGCGAGCTACCTAAACAGTCTTAAGCGAATTGCACAGCAAGTGTCAATTAAAATAGAAATATTTATATCCCGATTACCAATTTTATTTGGTATTTGAATTAAGTCAGGAGTGATCGTAAGGTTAGTCACAATTGTCCTTAAAGGCTAAATTGGCAATACGTTGCAACACTAGCAACTGTTTTAAGCTCTACATTCTTCGCTACCACAAAATCATTATTGCGTTGTTATACTAACAAATTTTTCTACCTGGCACTATAACAAAATATGCTATTTAAAAATTGCATTGCATATCGGAGTAAAGTAACTGCTGGTACTTATGCTAGTTGCGAATAAACAACTGGTGTCAATATGCTAAATTGTCAATAAAATTTGATGAAAAGTTACTGTCAACTGCGAATCTTCCAAGTGTCACATACCTGTTATAAATGCAGGTTATCTGTAATCTGCCATAGTAATAATTTATCTGTATATGACTTTCCATCATGCTAGTTTTGGAAGTCCTTGCGATATCCAGGATTTCATAATTGCCATTTATTTCGAAGCGTTCAGTGCTTTGTTGCCCTAGCAAAGAAATGCAAAAGCAAAATGAACTCCATCAGGCTTTTGATGGTTGACTGTTAGTAGTAAGTCACTATTTAGAACATTAAGGAGTCTTGTTTAAGGTTTAAGAAATTACTAACTCAATATTTATATCACTATTATAATTAGTGAGAGAAATTATATACTTTTAAGATTTATCTTTGACTTGCTTTGCATTGCGGTAGTTTGACATCTCCATCTGTTGATTTAAAAAACCGAATGAATACTAATCATACTCGATAATTAACCCTCTCTCACATGACCCCCTCAGTTTAGACTGTTAGAGAAGTCATTTCGAAGTTGTAGAGTAAACCCACGGTCCTGCTTTAGAATGATGATTTCAAACAAGGTATTTTGAGGATTTTCTAGTAAATTTTATTTAAATATTTGAAATACCCGAAGATATGGGCGGCACAACTTAAGACACTACTCGAATTGGGCTGATACAGCTGATGAGTACAGCATAGTCGTAGTTCGACAATTATTTGAAGTAGTAAATAAATATTCCACCTATAAACTACATTACGTATACTTAGTAAGGATTGGACTACACATGAAATAAAACAATTAAGTACTACACCATACCAATTTATTTTTAGTATTGTCAATTTAAGGTCGTCGCAAAGTGGCATCGTCACTCGATCGCACGCACCAAGCGCAACACGCATACAGTCATATACGAATGAATTTCGAAAAATCTATGAACAATCTTATCGAAATCTATATAAATATGTAGCAAAATGGGGTTAATGGCATTCCACCTTACGATTATGAAACAACCGCGACATAACTTCACAAATCCAATATAATTTACTCGACTTGACAACAGTACATACAAATTGGTACTACGTAAATAAATAGCGAGTTAATTGTACTGCCGTCACAATATAAATGGGTCTTGTCTTATAATCTAACAAAAAAATTTAAAATTGTACTTTCATTGCAAACTTTAAACAACACGTCGATTGATGGTACAAAATCGTTATAACTGTTCCAAAAGGGAGTTATTATATTAAACGGAGTTTATTTTAACATTAGATTAACCCGAAAAATACAGCAACATAGCCAAATAATAAGTACTTGTCTTGATTACGTGTGGCGGCAGTATAATAAATTATCAAAAGTATTATCCAGAGACAATTAATCTTTTTTTTGCACATTCAAATAAATTATCATCAATACTTTGGTAACTTGAAATTTAAATTACAGTACATCTAGAAGCATGTTTTAGAAAGACGTATAGAGAAATGTTAAGAAGTGGAAAGAGCGCGCCTTCTCGAAAGAAATAACTACTTAATCTACGCACCTACAGGGCTCCCTGCGAGCGTTCAAGCTAAGTACATTTAGAAAGATAGAATACTGAGTGAGCAAATTTACTAACTCCAGCCGTGAATCATCTTATCTTTCTTGTCTACGACGGTATGTACGCGCATACCGTCATGTATTACACTACTAAACTCCTACATTACATAATAAGCTAATAAGACCCAACAAGTTGTACATTAGTTTGCTGCTAGTCTACCAGTAGCTATGTAGGTAAGGGTCGAGTTGAATCACACCACAACTTTAGTCAATTTCCATTAAAACCAATCCGCGTACCGTTAAGTTCCGATACGACTAATATGTTCAAAAAATTACCAAAAACCGCGTATTGTATATTTTTATAAAATACACACAAAATAAAACAATATCGACATCACAGATGTAAGTACACAGAGGTATCATCATAATCGTATTATACTCAACAATAATAATAATTAAAAATAAAACAACGCGATCAAAAATGCATCACTTACGCTTAATACTACGACAAGATAAATAAATTAAAAAGAAATGATTAATTTTGAAAAACAAATATCCTTAATAAAAAACAAGTAAAACAATGTATAGGTTCTTAAATTGACTATTGGTGTTACGTGTGAATCAATCTGTATTAAGGTTTACTTGTAGCGTTCGGGCCATTATAGGTATTTACTGTGGTAGGTTACATATAGTGTCACACATTACTGACCTGACAGTTCATAAAATAAGTAATAATTAAACTTACACCTGTGTCTGTAGAAAAGACCATAAATTATATAGAGTTGCTAAAGTTTTACTCAATGACATAACTATGTAACCTAACCATCAATATAATTATGCAGATTGCAATTCACAATTACCCTTATGTACTTCGTTTAATTCTGAGTCAGACAATAGGTTTTGACGTTCTGTAGGCGCCGTCTACATTGATGCCATTGTTAGAGATTATACGATCATTTTTTAGAACAATAGATAAGCTGTCAATGTGAATAAGCTATCTTAGCATCAACTGTCCCATAATGCGATAAACGTCGATTGACTGAAAAAATCGATTCGCATCACCTTCTTAACATTACATTCCTCACATGCTTGAAGATATCAATCGAATTAAAATCGTGAATTGAATCGTCTGCATAATTAATAGATATACAAATCACACGACGAACGAAACACTTGATGAACGTTAAAAATAGAATTATTCAATCAATTTGCACGATTTATCATGATTGTATATTTAAGGTTGAGTTACCTTATCCAATACTAAGTCCCCACCCATGTTCTTAATAACTTAGAATAATGAATAACTTTATTACACAATTGAATATTAATAATTCTTTTTCATGTACTAATTCACTCTTCGTTCGTCATGCGCCCTAAATGGCCCTAGGCTGATCGTTGGTGGATTTATTTGCCAACTTGCTTAATCAGCAAATCAGTGCTGAGGGATTTGGGTCGCTCGATGGGCAGTCCAAGGGCTCTGGACCAGATCAGCTGAGCGAGCACACCGAGAGCGCGGGACACGCCGAACATTACGGTGTAGTAGTTCATCTCCTTCATGCCGTAATACTGGAAGACAAGTGACACACATAAATAATATGAATGGTGTAGCCGGGGCATACCCCGGCATGATGTATACCTTTAGCGCGATTGGAAAAGGATAAGAACGTATTACAAAAAAAAACCCATATCTAAAATCGACACCTAAAGTTGGCCAGCAAATGTGAAAAGACTTACAACAAAGTACCGTACAGTATTATAAGGTAGTTAGTGGTAGGTAGTAAGTAGGTAGTCTAGTAGTATTTTTGTTTTGTAATAGTTTCACTTGCTGCGCCTGTAGACCTTGATACACGCACGCAGTGTCACACGATTTATATGCACATATGAGGATCCATATTGGTAATTGATGATACATATTGTGTATAGTATCAACACATGTATAGCCTTCCTATTTACACAGTTTGATATGTATTCTGAATGAATTAAACTGATTACCATACATCCCATTCACTACGAACCCACATCAAACTAATATTGCTGGAATGGAATGGAGTGTGCTGCAACAAATTAATGGGCATGACATAAACCAGGAGGATAGGATATAAACATCAGCGTACCTGTAGCAGAACTCCGGAGTGGGAGTCTACATTGGGCCATGGGTTCTTGACCTTGCCGAGCTCGGTGAGAATGGGAGGAACCACCTTGTACACCGCTGCCACAAGCTTGAACAGTGGGTCGTTGGGCAGATGCTTCAGCGCGAACTCGCGTTGGCAGGTATACCTGGCGCAACCAATGTCGGATAAATATTAAACCTTATTTTACACGAAGTATATTTTAGTATGTTCAGTGACTTAAGTAGAAATATTTTCAACAATAATAAAACAATATATAGATACACACTTAATTTATAATATACAGTCTACACTATTACTAAGTTTTAAACCAAATTCATGGGCTGTCATGGCATGACTTCATGGGCTTTGTAAGATCGCAGAGCTCTCTGTGGTTCGACTGCGAAAGCACCACAGCTACATCTATTTCGGCCTAAGAGCAACAGTGTCAAGATCTGCTGTATTTGGGAGTGATAAAGGAGATATACTTATCCGAGGCAGTCCAACTCAAGTCCTCAAGCGTAGCAACGCGTCTGTGTTCGATCTGATTTTCATTACAAATTTCCATGGGTAGAAGTGCTCACTTAATATCAGTTGGACCGTACGTTCGTTTGCTGCTTCAATTATATGAAAAAACTATCGCTTAAAAAGTGATAGTAATATGGCCACTTGAATAAAAATAGACTGCATAAAAATCCTCTCCGGCACGAAATACTCTCATGTTGTAAATTAAGCAGTGTTAGAGTTTAATGTTCAATATTTGTATATACGACGAATATAAAAACTGAAGTGAACCTATATCTCGAAAGCCATAACCAACATGAACTAACCTTTAAAGTGGAAATCCACCACAAGTCAAGGTAAAATAATGGCCGAAAATAGTATCATGTAATAATAATATCATGTAAATTGGATTTGTAAGGGAAACTTCTTCCATATTTTAGCAGAAAATCACAAATAACTCAGGTTAGATATATTACGATTTTAACATGTCCACGTTTATAGATCTCATTACCTGGGATCGGTTTTCCTGAGCACAGCGTGACCGTATCCGGGCACCACCTGGCCGGACTTGAGTGTCTTCCAAATGAACTCCTTGAGTCCATCCTCGGTGAAGTTATCTCCGACCTGCTTACGCAGCTTCTCCAGCCAGATCAGTACCTGAACAAAGTTACATTTTGCTAATGAGTGTCACTTTCAACCCACTATTGCTCTACTGTGTAAAACAGATAACCAATTAGCCAAGAAATAGACATAAATACGTACATACATACACACAAACTACATTACCCGCCTTTTGGAACAGCAGAATAAAAATTACACGCAGGCGGTAGGATTTCACTGAAGTAACTAATAATTTATAAACTATTGCAGCTTATTGAAATCAGCACGCACATTAGACAACATCAAAGAACTGCAATAGATAATGACAATTGAATGAAACGTGCAATATGCTTATTTAAGTATTTGATAGCACTTATTAAACGGGGCGTGGTTTTGTACGTGTACGTTTAACGCAGCACATCGAGCGTGCACGTGCACTGAACGGATCAGAAGTGCATTTTAATTGTATAACAATTTATAACGTCGTCACACATCATTAAATAGTGATCGTAAAGATGTATTTTTATTGATTTATCTTACTTTGTTGATTTATAGGTAAATATCTATAGAAACAATCAAAATGAAGTGTTTAACCTTCTCAACTATAATCATACTTTAAGTATCGTCGGGCGCATAGTGTGGACTTCTAGTGGCTAAATTTAATAGGCATCGGTGTTTCGAAGGTCTTCGTGCTTCGTTAAATCGTCAATTCTGTTGACGTTGAACGCCTTTAATGCTTTTCGGAGGCATACGAGTTTAATTACGTAGAGTATGGGTTGGTTACCTTGCCTTTCTGCACCTATTGGAGTAGTGTGGATCGCTCTGATCTTCCTGATTTATGGTGAGACTGGCAGTAGGACGTAACAAGGGTTTAAGACCATTACCTCTTGGTTAGCGAGGCCGTGCAGAGGTCCAGCGAGGCCGTTGAGCCCAGCGGCGAAGGAAAGGTAAGGGTCGCTCAGCGCGGAGCCCACTAAATGGGTTGTGTGTGCTGACACGTTGCCACCCTCGTGGTCACTGAAACCAAACAAAAACAATATTCATCAATTTACTCTTATTTCTTCTGTCATTACAATGACTGACCTGGATGTCTTATACATAACTTAAAAAGAACAAGGAAACGTTTAGGAAAAGCATTTCTAATATTTTTTTATGAGGAATACTGAAATTTTCTTGAGCGGAAATAGGTTATTTTTAGGTTGTAGGAATAATATTATCTCTTTCTATTTTTAATATGTTCCGGTAACTCGAATTTTATATAATCTATTTTTTCCACAATGAGGTTGGATTCATTATGCAGATAAAAGATGAAATTAAAATGAAACGAGAACAGTACAACAAGGGCTTTTAGTAGAAAGTAGGTCGGGTCACCCATATCGCATGAAAAGTGGGTTGCTACATTAAGAGTATTGTTCCTCGAGTAACTAAGAGTCCGGGCCTATAGTGGACTATTATATTCCAATTTGAATCAGGTCATTAGTAGAATTGACGAGATTTTTAATGCAACTAGTTAATGCACAATTATTGGCGAGTTTTGATAGAACCCAAGGGACAAGAACATGTAAGAATTATTATATAAGTAGTGATGTTAAGTTACCAATTATTGTTTACATTTTTTGAAATCAACAAATTGAACAGTCTACATTCAATCCACAGTCGAACGCGTGCTCGGCCATCTTACGTTCCTATCCCACAGTTAAGCATGATCTACGTTATGAAAAAAGATTTAGGCATTTGGGTTGCTAAGTTCCCACGCCTATGCGAATCTTAAAGAGAACGTGTCAACAACGATGTCCTTTGCCGTTAGTCCACATGATCGTTAATTTTTAATAACCGCAGATGGCAAGATCAACTGAAAAACTAATCAGCTAAGGAGACAGAAAATCATATTGCAATCACGTTTTACAGTGTGCTATATTAAATATCTACACACAAATCAATGCAAACTAACATTAAAGTGTATTAAAACCATGTCAACTTATCTATTGCTCAAATGTACACCACATAGATAAATTATTGTGTAGCCACTTAATAATAATGCCACTTAACTAGACAATTACCTTACATAAAAAGGAACGTATTATTGCATATTTTACAACGTTATCTTAGGTTATTAGTACTATCTCAGCGTTGCAGATAAACATCAACGAAGTGTTTAAAGTTTAAAACACAATATAATTTGCAAGACTAAAATCCGTGAAAATTTATTTCTTCATACAAACATTATTTAATACAAAAGTTCCCTCCGTTTCTTTCAGAGTTAACTTACTGAACCGATTTCGATGAGATTTAATAAGAAGATACTTTAAGTTCTTAGCAAGGGTTTACGTTAATAATTTCTTGTTTATGGCCCGGACATAATTATGCAATTGCAAATTTATATTTATCCTGTGACCACGTTTTATTTTAATTTCAGGATGAAATAGATATAAAAAGTTTCAGATAAAGCGTATTTTTTAAATAACATCTTAAGTCTTAACAAAAAGTCATACTCTGTAAATGATTTCTTAAAGCATTTAATTATTTTTAAAGCAACTTAGGTACAAAATTACTTCACAAGTTTTTAAACCAACCGAGTAAGTAATCAATGTAAATGTTAAATAGCAACTTTATCATTTTTAATAATAACTTCAGAGCTATGTTAAGACGTATAAACACATAATTTAGCAAAATGTAAAGAACAAACGTTTTACACAACAATTTACAATGTTTACGTCAACTCAATAAAATGTATTATATGAAAGTCAACAAAAATGCAAGCTAAGTAAGAATTATAGGTACGAATTGCGCAAAGCCAAAGAAATATTACACGTAACTAAATAGCACACATGCAGTACGCAATTATAATAATAAAGATAAGATAGCTCGTTGCGGAGAGAAACAAATCGCATACGTAAACTGAACGCAAAAACGCAAGCTTTTTTTCATACATACACAAGTTACATTCACGTGAATTTATTACCAACCAACTTATTATTTAGTTAAAAGGTGGTAGACCCCTTTGTAGTTCGACTCCAGCGGCACCACCGCCACACCTATTTCTGCCT
>DWRA01001035.1:0-19160 GCA_018250295.1 Spathilepia clonius | reverse complement strand
AGATTTCTGTTCTGGGTCTGGGTGTTTGTGTATTCGTCTTTGTGTGTATCCATGGCACCCACGACACAGGATTCCCTTATCCTACTGTGGGGCTATGAGTGTATAAAGCGTCTTTAATTGTAAAATGCTTTTAGATAAAAAAAGGAGTACCAATAATAATAAATATTTCTTGTGTTGTCGTTGTTGTTTCAGCGTCGTTAGTAATACGTAAAAACCATAAACAGTATTTATAAAACTGAATAATAAACTAAGAATAAAAGAATATTGTATGCTAATCAAAATTTACAACCCAAAAGTCCATTAAATTATCATATACCTACTAGGCCTATATGTAGGTGTAGTAAAACAGCTTCATTACTAACTGCTCACCGATCCAACTACCGACCGTGCTTTACATTAATACTATAAAAGATTTCTCATTATGCACATAAGCGTAATTAATTCATAATAAATTGGTTTTTTATTTGGTTTTAAATTTTTTTTAAAATTCATATGCAACTATGGTACAATTGACAGCAAAATGCGCGCAACTCGCAAAAAATAACAAATAAATTAAGATGCGTTTCGTTACGCGGTTAATATTTATATACCAACAGTAATCATGTTAAAAATACTTTCTTTATTAACGTCAAAGTCAATCATACAGACCCCACCGTTTATTTATTTATACTAATAAACAATTATAACAAAATTAAAAGTCTGCTACGAAAAACAAAACGGAATCGAAAAAACGCACACCACGCCAGGACCTCGGCGACAGTTTAGTAAAAACACGTCGACGTCCAAACGACAGTCCCCACAAAGCGTACAATGACACATTCTCCACAAAACGTGCAATAAAAGGGTTTTCGCCAACCACGGTTTCCCAATCTTTTTTACCGCGACTCAATTTTTGATTGTATTTTACGACGCCCTATTTTCTTGCAAATTTGGCGTTTTCAGATACCTATGTCTCATAACGAATTTACTATAGGCCATTAAAATTAATTTGTTAACAAAGAATATAGAACTTTAGTAATTATTCACAAGCAAACCTAGAAAGTATGTTAAAAAGGCTCGCTGCTACGAGGGTTACTTCTCAAATCTGGACGGATTTTTGCAATAGTATTTTTAATTGTGTGTAACGCCCCAGGGTGCCCCGACCCACAGATTGAGAACCACAGCGCTAACGAATACAGCCGAAAAAAGGGGCAACAATGCTAACTGTTGCCGCGCCGGGAATGAAATAAAACGAGTCGCACAAAGGAGCCGGGGTTCTTGGAAACCAGTATGGGGACCATGCCGGGTTTTATGGTCGCCTGATATCGCTTTCGCAGGCTTTTTGCTCGCGGGTTCTGATTAAGTGTTGTTTGTTGAGATTAGTGACGTCAGGTCAATGCAATTTTCTTAAAAGTTAAGTAGCGAAGCTTACCCATCCGATGTTAAGACCCCTTTGTTGTTGAACTGCGGAGACACCGCCGCTACACCTATTTCCTGTAACATTTAAGTATTATATTGCCTGGTGTTAAGTAGTCACTGCCGCGTAAAGATATCTACAAGCGACCGTAAATACAAATTGATGTCAAACGTTTTGCTACTCCTGGTGACAGATACGGAACGCCTCAAATGTTGCCTCTAAAAAACGTATTTTTATACACAAGTCTCCCTTTAATTATTTCCTAAAATGTATGTACGTAATGTTAACTCATATTTTATCTGACAGACAGTTACATTTGAGTATTGAGTATTAATATTTATTTTTGAATACTTTCTACCAAATCTCTGGTATTCAAACAAGCAAAGAACTGTAAATGTATATAAATTACTAATTAAAAATCTATAACAGGAAACGGCACAGCCCAACACAATACGTTATAAGGCTCTTACAAGTTGACATTACGCATTTTAAATTTTTATCACCAATTCTAGGAATTGAATTAAAATTTAATAAACCTACATATAAGAGGATTTTCTACCCAATTTTGTAGTAGATTATAGACTTTAAAAAGTCGTACTATATCAAATGACGTTCACTGTGCATAAAAATGAAACGCGATTTTTTTTTACTTTTAATAAGTACGAAAAGTAAAACTTACAATTGATTTTATTCTTTCTATATATTGACTTTGTAATCATTGGACGTCAGGTCTAGTAATAGTAGTAGTAGTCTATATAGACTTTAAAAAAGTCGTACTATATCAAATGACGTTCACTGTGTATAAAAAAAATGAAACGCACTTTTTTTTTAACTTTTAATAAGTAGGAAAAATAAACTTACAATTGATTTTATTCTTTGTATATATTGACGTTGTAATCATTGGACGTCTGGTCTAGTAATAGTACTAGTAGTAGTAGTCTAGCAAATTTATAAATAATGTCCGAAGAAAACTTATGTCAAAACATGCAGATACAAAGTACAAATAATCAGTACCTGCACTATTTCTATTTTGTAGCAATTTTATTTGAAGCAGACGTGAAGCGCATCATTTGATAGCACAATGGATAATACAGACGGATTTCAATATTATTTGTGTATGTAACTTTAACACAGGCGCCACACAAGTTCAACAGCAACACTACAATACATGTTTCCTCCGACGGGCGCCGCGTGCATGTTAACAATTATTAATAGCTCCGACGGACGGACAGAGAAAGGATATCGTGCTTAATTATACAATCAATCAGCGTATAATCACTGATGAGAGAAAGAGAAAGCGAACGAGAGGGAGTGGGACAGCTAAGGGACATAAATTCACCTAGGCATAGAGATAGATTGTGTTTTAGTTTACGTTGAAAATATTTTGATTTTCGAAGATATCGTAGAAATAAAATTTATTGGAAACCAATAAATAACAAATAGTCCGAAATTAGTTTTGAAGCGGATTATGTCAAATAGTAAACATTGAGCCTATTGAACGATGTAACAATATTTCTATATTGAAAATAACTAAAATAAATATAGTATGATAATAAATGAATTCCTAAACGTATTCGCTCATCAGAAATAAGCGCCCCCAGCCATCAAGGGCGGGGTCTCAAGAATCAATTGGTTCGCTAATGAGTTAGCTCGTTAAGGTTTTAATGCATTATGAAGTGTCAGGGAGCATACAATTGACCTCATGACGATACCCCGAGATGCCTGAACACTTTAAAGTACCCACTTTTTGCTCTAAGCAACAGGTGATTCGCTAAGGCCCATCGTCAAGTTCGCTCGTAGGATGGGTTTAGAAACTTACGTTAGTAAAGAGAAGACTTAGGCGTAAAACCTTCAGTAAGAAGACACTTTGAAAGACTTCGAGATTTTTTGCAGAAAATATATACTTCACAGGAATTCATACTTATTCTTTAGGGAAATATTTTGATGAATACGAAAAAGCTATTGGTAATAGTACATTACGTGTAGTCAAGTCTGGTTGTAAAGGTAGGGGGAGAAAATGCTCCAGGTATTTTAAACAATAGAAATAGCAAACTGGTGAATGTTAATACTACAACACTAAAAGGGTTGAGTGATGTTATTTCAATCTACACATATCTATAAAATCAGACGAAGCGCGAAACCGGCTTTTGTAAACCGAAGACGAAGAAAGAAATAAATATAACCATGGCGGTTGTAACCAAAGTTCGATCACGTAGAGTTCCTTCACCTTCGAAAAAATAATTTGGGATTTTATTATCAAATTTATTATCAAAACGTTAAGGACATGCCCGAGAAGATCCGAGTTCAATGATATCCCTAACGCCATAAACGCTCACGTTGAGCAAGAAACGCTAAAGGCCCGCTAATTTCATTGCACCTTAAACACTGGTAAATGGTATCACGTACCGATTGGCATTCTCGATGTTGAGGACAAAAACGGAATGTCTGCAACCGAAACCGGATTAATTGACTGCGGACAAATTAATCGAATTAGCGACGAGGAAGGCAAACGTTCGGGTTCAACTAATAGCGCAAAAAGAGATACTAATTGTAGAGATGTTGTTACACGGTGCGAAATTCGCCATTTTGTCTGATAAGGGAGGAATTATTACTGCTTTTTCAACGCGTGGATTTGTGAAGTAAAACAATAGTATTAGTAAAGGTAACTTAAAGGGGATCCTCCGGCGGCACCACCGCCACATCTATTTCTGCCTAATAACAGCAGTATTAAGCGCTGCTGTCTTCTGATTTGAAGGGTGTGGTAAGGGAGATTGACTTATCCGAGGCATTCCAACTTAATCCTCAGGGGTAGGAACGCATCTGTTGTCTACCCCAGGTAGGATTCTAGTCTTATCTGAGGTAGATTACAAATGTCCATGGGCGGCAGTTGCCATTTACCAGCAGGTGGACTGCATGCTCGTTTGCTATTCCATCATATAAAAAAAATCCATGGCCAGTATTGTCCACATATCTTAAGGTGGACTGTAAGCTCGTTTGCTACTCCAATCATATAAAATTCTACGCGACATCACCAATAAATTTCCCTCTGCAGATATTCGGGCCAGTCCAAAGCATCCTGAAGTTCGAGACTTTCGACGAAGTTGTGGACCGCGCGAACGATACTAACTATGGACTGGGTGCTGGCGTAGTTACTAATGACATCAACATCGCCATGAGTTTCGCCAAGCATGTTCGCGCTGGATCAGTATGGTACGATATTTTTATTCATATCTAAAAGTATTTATCGGGGAACTTCCTCGAGGGAAGTTTCGTGATAAGTGATTTATTTATCTTTTGTTTCGAATCTAAAAATAGATATGTAATTGAAGGTCAAACTGAATGCCTGACGGCATACTTTATCAATCTATCCTGCATGGTCAGTAATGAATTACAATAATAATATAATCATTCCCCACGAGTACGATTTCTGTTCATGCATTACAAACTAACATGGTCCTCATTGTAGGCAATTCACCTAAAATATTTTTTATGGCTTGGTATCAATTCGAAGAGGCTCTTATAGTACCTGTGTGTAGGTTAGTGTATGTTTTTTTGACATTCTAACTCTAACTTTTTATTTTACAGGATAAATGTGTATGACCATGTTACCGGCCAAACACCCTTCGGTGGATTCAAGGATTCTGGAATGGGCCGTGAATTGTGAGTATATTTTCTACAATCCAATTTCTCAACAATTTAGAAGATAAGAAATCCAAATAGACAAGGTTGCCTAAAATCTCGTATAATCACATTTTCAAACGGGAACGAATATTTAAAATAAGAAAAAAAAGTTCCATAATATTCCACCACGCTGCCCGCTAAGCGATTACGAATTAGTAGATTTAAAAAAATCTTTTGGAAAACTCGCAGAAATTTCTCAGGCATGTAAATCTGGTCAAGGTATTTTCCTTCACACCTAAATCACGTTCGAATAACCAGATATCAACCACTTGAAACCAGGACCAATTGGAGATTCAAACCTTGAACTCCCGAAGTATCAGGCTCTATCAAAATAAGCTCTACTGCTTTTATTTGTTATATTATAATTATTATCGAATTAATTAATAATCATGTTTTTACAGAGGAGAAGATGGTGTCAACCAATATTTGGAAATCAAGACTGTAACCATGGCGCTACCCAAAAAACCACAGTTCTAAGATAATACCAATGCATTTCTATTTACCTACATATATAAATATTTTACTTATATTCTATTATAACCAACAATAAACATTTATTTTAGCAAGTACATGATATATTTTATTTAAATCATACTTAATGAGTTGTATTGGGTATTAATTGTTTTGTTGATCATAGAAGTTTTTGCGATTTAAAGGTGGTGGAAGTCTATGTGGTGCGTAAGAGGCATCACCGCCACCTCTATTTCTACCTAATAACAGCAGTTTTAAATCATCCACACGGCATGCGAGTTTATTATAAGAAAATATTGTGGTCGTGAAAGCGAAAGCTTCATTGCACTAAAATACTAATAAAACTCAGTTTATTGTATAAGAACGAAAATTACACAATTTTTGTGTCATAAAATTGACGCGGGCAAATTTTTCGATTCACCGATACGTAAAATTATGGATCCAATCCAATGATTATGTCAATTACCAATATTAAATCAATACCAATGTGGAAAGTCATTGGGATTTCTCTTACCTAATAAGTTTTAAACAAATTTGTAATTATTTTGACATTATCAATAGTATTTTATTACTATTAAGGCTGCCATTCTAACCTTCGTAGCGAGAGATAATTATCGTCACTGGAAAGACAAAACGACGAACACGCCATTCGAACTATCAGGATTTCCCAGTTTTCATAGTTTACTTTAGCTCGCTTAGGAGCTCTGGCTCTTTGGTGAATAAGGCTTCAATTAACCTGATCTAGATAGAAGTAGATACCATTTAGCTCATCTTCAAACTTGTTTAGCATTGCGTATGTTAAATGGGTGTTTATGGTTATTTCATCGCACCTCATGAAAAATTTTAACTGAGCTATACACGTGTGTGTTAAAAAGCTTTCAAACAAAACTGCTACCATCGTCGATATCATTACAGAGTAAATATAACTTGAAAATAATCTTGCATACGTTACACATGTATATTAGAAATGAAGTTTAAGTAGAAAAATAAACTCTCACCAACAATCTTGTACTGTTTTTCGGTAAGATGTTTGGACAGCATGCCGCAAATATGTGCCCCAAGGGAATGACCAACACAGGTGATCATTTTGGCCAACGCGCCCGCCTGCGTGATGTGCGAGTACAGCTGGGCTGTACACTGTGCTGCTAACCTGGAAATATAAAAACGACGTTAAAAAGACGCTTTTAGATATCTGTCTGGCCAGGGATCGAACCCAGAACCCATTACTGTCAGACCAGTATGGTAACCGTTCCGGGTCATCATAAAGCTACTTCAACGCGGAATTCCATTTAAATTATATTTATTGAGAGCCGGCCCACTCGCATAGACGAACCGAAGGCGAGATATACATATGTATATCCATTTAAACACCTAGTTACATACCTAATTTCGTCAATTTGAAACTTACATCCACAGACTCGACGGTAACTACATACTTACGTCTTTTCTTTTTTAAAACTAAACATAGTAATATAAAATGTAAATCAAATAAAATTTTACATTATAAATCGTAAATTACTTACCTCATGTTTGACAGCGAAGAAAGGTAACAAGGAAACCTAGATAAGATGGACCAGTCCACCATAAACACGTTGTAGTCTTTCCGGGAGATATATGCTGGAAAAGAGATAATCTTTAAAAGTATCATAATATACAGAGTTTCTAAACTTTTCAGCACAAGGAACATGTAGCAAATGCCTTTTTATTTTACAAAACTTCACGTAAAATGATTGTTAAAATATAAATATAAAGTACTGCATTTTAATATGCAAACATGAACTTTTATTATAAATAATTGAATGGAATTCGTTAATCATATAAATTTTAAAGCGAATAATAATTATGTTGCGACCAAATTCTCGATAACTATGGAAATTAGTGCTTCTCTCTCTCTTCGCCGCTTTTCTATGCTTTTACTCTTTCCCATTTTTTTATTGTTTAACATTATTTAACAATAAGGAAACAAACAGAAATTATTTAACATGTAAATGACGTCACGGAAGCCTGTTGACATTTCTAGATACTCCTTTGGTTCTCCGGAAATTACTATAGGAAATGTCAATTTCATTTCATCCTAGTCTTATTCACACGGAAAAAGAAAGTAAATACCTACTCATAATACAAAGAATTGTTGCACTTCCTTTCCCAGCAAGCAACTGCCGCCGGTTTTATTCTGTCTTTAAGGAGTTTGACATGCCAAAATATAATAAATACACTTTCTCTCGTTCCTTATATTGTAAATAATAATCGACTTTTAAACCAATGAGCAGACTGACGCCCTTTATCAGTCTCTCCGATGTTTTACCTGCCAAAGGTCGATATTTGACAATCCTATATAAGTAGTTCAAAGTATATGTGGTGTTTGATGAACCAACTAAATATCTAAGGCATATTAGGTACACATAGATATAATAATAGAAATAAATATTATGCAAAGAAACACCAATTAAAACATTAATTACTGGCGTTGAAGCAGTTATTTTTCTTACTGTGCTATAAGAGTAAGGTATTGCATACAGATAAACAACAGCACCTCCTTGAAATCATAAACTTACTACATCTTTACCGTCACGCACCAGACGGAGGATCTAAAATCCTTATTTATGCCTATAAATGCAGAGTTTCGCCGGAAACCCAGAACCCCTCTATATCAGGTAAATGTGTTCATCGGTGAATATTCTGTATCTACTTTTAAAAGCTAATTTCTCTCGTGACATATTAATACACTCGTCAGTCTTAAATTCTACTATGTATTCAGAGTATTCTACGTAATGTGTCATGTTACTTAATAGTTACGAAAAAAATATCAATGGTTCCGTTGATGCAAATAATTCATTATTTATTTATAATTTATTATTTATATAAATAAACATAAACATATCATTATTTTACCATCACGTAGGAATGTCATAGGAGTCTTCGTGGCAGTCCCATTAAATCCGTGAATGATTAGAACATTCTTTCTTGAAGGCTTCCATCCGTGTTTCCGCAAGTTGAAATGTCGAACATCTACCCACTGAGGAAAGGGATGTTCCCTGTTGTAAATATCTTTATTAAAAACCCACATAAAAATAAATATATAACTAGTTTTATAGTATAAAAATAGCCATCGAGGAAATAGTCCTAGATGGAATGGGCGAGTATGGCAAATGGTCAACTATCACCTAAGGACATCTGAAATTAACCCTGGAAAGGTCTAGAATCTTATAGGTATGTGGACGGTCGCAAATGCTTCACCTGAGAATTAAGTTGGAACTCCCCATATAAATATTCCTCTTCCTTAAAATACCCTTCAAACATGTAGTTGGCGGAGCCTTCGAAATCTAACCACGAAGGTTTCCACCGCCTCCAAAATATTTCACTAATAGAAAATCGGCACAACCCTTTTGGCCATTCAGAGAATAACTTGAGTTATAAATTAAACTACTTATCCAGTCCCACAATAAAATTGTAAATAAATATATTTCAGAATAATCTGATCTGAGGATATTGGCTGTCCTGACTTCAGAACGTACCTACAACTTAACACTAACCACGCATTTTTGAGTTTATATTCAATCCATTAATTGGAACAGTTAATCGTAAAAATAATTGAGATAACAAAAATCCCGTGCCCTGCCTATAGTGAGCGTAGGCTTTACATTGAAACTGTTTACCTATTAGCAAGAAAATACTTACGGTGTAAACAAATAGAAGTTAATCTCACTATCAGGGCACCGCCACTCTCGTTTCATCACGCATCGCCAGTAGCGGAAGTCTACCATCGACAACAGATTAGCTTCCGCTTCGGGCACTATAAAAACATGATTCCATGTAAGTTGTATGACAATAAATATAGTAATTTAGCTGTAGAAGCCAAGTGATGATGATAATTACAGACATTACCATATACCTAAATCGTGTCATTATTCAAAAATATTTACAACACTGGATTTGACGTTATAAAAAAATACAGCCACAGTATAAATCACAATCTAAAAACAATCAAATCATCCATCTTTCTGTCCTTATATTCACTGCTGAACTTAGGCTCACTCATACAGATGTTTGCCGTAATCACCGCATGACTGTGTATAGTAATGAACTCAACAGATAAATAGCTTCATAGGAAGGTCCTCTCAAGAGAGCGAGTGACTTCAACATCGGGTTGATGGGCACGGGTGTCAACTGTCTCACTGCGGGGTAAGATTCTCCTCTGAGAGCAAAAAGAGTTACGCCATAGTACCTACACCAAATGCGTTGCCAAAAAGTGTTGACCAAATGCGAATTAGTCGACTTTACTTTACAGGTCATAAAGAACTTTTTAAAAGAACACTCCGACATCTAAGTTTTTTCACGATATTTTCGTTCACCATTATAGGTAGTACCTACGTGATAATTAATTTAAAATCCTACTAATATTATAAATGTGAAAGTTTGTGAATATGTTTGTTAGTCTTTCACGAAAAACCTACTAAACTTTTACAGTTATATATATTACACATCGGAATAACATATAGGCTACATTTTGTAATGATTTTATATAATTTTGGTCGTAATATAACGATACATGTCAATTAAGTCGGAAAAAAATCTGGCCTCTGAGAGCTATCTTGGTGTACACTGCCTAAACCATTGGAGTTCCACAAAGATAATGTCTCGTAGAATTGTTTGTTTTGAATAGTTCTAAATAAATATATAAAATGTAAACCTGACTGACTGACACACCTAGCGGTCAACGCACAGCCGGAACTACTAAACTTAGCATCTTGAAATTTCCAAATAGGTTCTATTATAGCTCAAATGAGCACTGAGAAAGGAATTTTGATATTGTGCCCTCAAAAGTTTCCCTCTTAATATTATATATAGGGGTTCAAAGATTGTATGGAATCCGTCAGTTTTGAAGTAAGACGTCTAAAATTTTGGATGTCCGAGTAGCTAAATAAATATTTTTTTTTTACTATTTTTTTTTCACTATTGAGTTAATTTTTTTGAAATATTGAAATGATCTGTCACGTATCTTAAAGTGGCAGACCTAATTCCACTGGAGCAAAGCCGCGAGTAAAAGCTAGCATAGATATAAACCGAGTTTTCCGAGAATAGTATGAAAATTTTACAGCAAGCCACTCCGCGATGGCAGACGAATACTAATATGAAAATAATAATGTTATACAAGAGCAAATGAATAAATCGTGTTATTTATGTAAGTAAATATAATAACTTAAACATATATATACGGTGCCCCTTATACGAGTTTTCACTCGCGCACTCGATTCTTCTTATCAGGTCCGCTCTGTTACTATATATATATTTTTTATTTTATTAATTAGCACAACTTACATTTAAGCAAACATACAAAGTATCAAAAGTATACAAAATAGGTATATAGAGTGGACATCGACAAGATTTAGATAATGACACATTGTAGATCCTACAGGATCCACTAGAGGCACTGCATGTAGGTGAACTCGATATCGAGGATCAACTTCGCCGACTCGATAAAAACTTCAAGGGTTCAATCATCAGACCATACCCATGTCCAAGAATAAAAGTATGCCAACGAAACACCATTTCAAATAAAAAAAAGAAAATTGAAATCGGTCTAGAAACACTCGAGCTATTTGTGATTGAGATTTTCTAATTTTTAGAGAAAACTGATGAAAATAATTATAAAACCTTTTATTTCATCTTATTTTATTAGTAACCATTGCTATTTTTTATGTGCTTATTAATCCTTAAAGAACATTTTAGGAGAAGCCAAGTGAATGAGCTATGTCGCATATTTTTAGGAGCTTTATGTCCATTTAACACATTTTTGAACTTGTTGACTAGACTATGTACAGACCTGTGACAGACGGACTGACAGCAGTCTTAGTAAATTATTAGGCCTGGATTTTACGATGCGGACACATAACCCAAAAAAGATCTTTTTAAGTGTTCTCAGAAGAGACGTGGATTACAGACTGATCCATCCATGTTGTAAGCTGAGGCATAGTAAAGTAACAACCTATATAAATAAGTATTGTAACATTTAATGTGACAGAATTATTTATGGTTTGACTTTGGTGGCACTTCGCCACAACTGTTGCTGTCTAATAGCAGCATTGTTTTTTTGTATACTTATTTTTACCAACAGGTGGACTGCATGCTCCGTTGCTACGTCTATCATAAAAAAATCAATTTATGCAATATGAGTCACATACAAAATTAAAAGCACTGTAGTTTAGTGAAAATGAAACAATGCAATGCCACATAAGTAATTTATATTAAACACATCTTTGTACAATAACATAATTATCTTATCTACGTTTGTATAAAATTTCTTAATATTACATTACATACTTTTGGAATATGCATTTAGCACTTATAATGAAATGGAAATAAAGGGGGAATTACAAGTTACTTAAATACTTCTGGCGATGGCGGCGGGGAGACACCCCTCAGCCCTGCATGATGAGGTGCACAAAGTTCTCATAGTTGATGTTGCCCTGCGAGTCCTCCTGCCCCTGCAGTAGCTGCTCCACCTGAATAAAATACACTTCTTAAAACCCTCCTAATGTATTACATGTGGTCATGGATCTTTTCTTGCCACTGGGGGAAGCCTCAGATGTACCACACTGTTCTGATCAAAATTTAAATAATGTACAACAATTACGACATAAGCACTTTAAACAACATTAACTAAATGTTTTAATTAATTATTGAAATAATGTACTGACCTGTATGTCAATTCCAATTAACTCTAATCGATTGTGCCATCAAGCAAGTTATGTTGATATGCATTGCATGGACATAAATCAAACAACAATCAACTATCAATTTCTCAATTTGTCAAAAAAACATAGGTGCAAAATGAACCTCATCATCACTGAGCTTCTCCCCGAGAGTGGAGAGCAGGTGACGAAGTTCCGCAGATGAAATGAAGCCATTTCCATCCTTGTCAAAGTGGCGCAAGCCTTCAATAAAGTCATTGGCGGTATCACCACTGCGGGCCTTGGATATTGCCTGCAAATATAACAAATATGTGAAAACTTTAACCTTGTGTTTTCCTGAAGTAGTGAAGCTATTAATTTGTTACACTTGTGAACCCGTAGCTGATAAAACTGATAAATAAAACCGGTTAACATTCAAGATAATTAATGCTTACTTACAAATGTTACTCAGTAAATGTATAACTATTACAATTCCCATGGAACACCCACAACCCGCATTAAAGAAAATCACTTGCAAAATATATATGTAGTTCTATACATACTTTGTATAGTTATGTCACTGCAAATATCAAAATTGATAAAATGTAAAATTTCTCACTTGGTAAATAGGCAAGAACACCTCAAAGGAAATTCTCTCATCAGGCTTGAGGTGCAGGGTGCACTTCTTGACGTCTGACTCGGTGGGGTTCTGGCCGAGCGCCCGCAGCGCGTCACCGATCTGTGCTACGTGGATTTTGCCATCGCCGCGCGAATCGAACAGCTGAAATGCCTCCTGGAACTCTAAAACATGGAAAAACATCTTAGCGTTGTTTCATTCGATCATCTTCGAGGCGAACCGTCCGAGTGCAACGGCCCAGCCGAGGGTTACCTTCCACGGAGGTGAGCTTAAGTTTAGTCGGTGGCTCGTACATGAACATGTTGCGCTGGGGACGTGTAGTGGCGTACTGTGCGCCGCATCGCGCCGCGAGGTCGAGCGCACACCCGGTCAGATATGTTTTAAAATACAAACCATATAAGGAAACTAGGGCGTTTGCAAAAGGCGACGCTTTCGGTGAGAACGTTGATTGACGTGAGTCAGAGGCCATACGGCGGCGGAGACACGCCGCCTTCGAGCTTCTACGGCCAATAATACATGTTTAAAAAAGTTAAATCAAGTTAAATCTGTTGGTTCTAAGTTCCAATGAATCGATAACGCATTCTCATCTTATGACTCACCAGCTAACTGATCTTCTGAATATCCAGCCTAAAACAAAGAAAATCTTATTAGTACAATTATATCTCAAGCACTTCATATTTTATTCTAAATTTTGCAAACATACCATTGTCTTGCAATATGTTGTACTCTTATCTTCTAATACTTCGGTAAATACTATATTTTTCGCGTTAATGTTACGCCCGTAACTGTCAAAGCAAGTGTCAAAAATGTGTCATCTTAACAATAGTCAAAATATAGACGTTTTATGACATGCTTTTAAATTAATTCATGATTTTATTTTAAATAAACGTGGCTTTACATAATTTTATCGTATATTCACATTTTACAGATACTGAAAAAATATTTTATATTCTCATATTATTATTTCTCATATCTTACAATTATAAATATTCAAATAAAACCAGTATCATTGCCGAAAATTAACCCTTTATTTTATGGCCTTGACTTCTAGCCTTTCGGCCTAATCTGATGTACGGTTCTTATGATATAATTTCCCTGCTACATTAAACTTTTATTGTCTATGAATTTACTTAGGGTCAGCGGTGTCGGCGTCTTTAATGACATGAAATGCTTTGGAGTACAAACTTCCTAAAAGTGAAATAAGGTAAATTTTATCATCAAATAACATTTAACTATTACATATAACTATTTGTTAAAAAAAATTGTAACCAATTGCGTAACGATTTTTATATTACTGAAACGCGAACATATCTTTCAAGATTGCAATTTCTACGCTGAAATTTTACAAACACAAAAGTTGTCTTACTTGATATCTAGAATAAAGGAAATACATTAATGTTTTATACATTACCAAAATATTCACTAAGAGAGCGAAAAAAATGTTAATGATTTTTAGATTTTTGAAAAAAGAACATCGGTGGTATTCTTGTTTCAGTTTCTTTTTAAACTAAGTTCAACACGCATATTTTTTTTATTGTGATGCTGTTTTGCATTTCTGCAGAAGTCCAAAAACGCCGGTGACTCAAGTAATTACGAAGCCATCTCAGTTCTCGGCAAGACACGCATTTCTGATCGACTCCAAGCAGAACTTGTTCGGTAATAACAAAAATAAATAGATAGATGCTTTTATTTTGATTCAATAAAAGCTTTTGTTTTTGGAATCACAATGAAATCCAGTATTATCAAGAAAAATCCCAGTGTAATATTCCAAAATTTAATCAAATTCAAGTTAATTTTATCGAATAAGTACGTAGTTGTCATTATTATTAACTTTTCATTAATATATTTTTTTATTTTAGTGGTTTATTGATAAAGTATTAATTATTATTGAATTTAAAAACTTTTAACTTATTATGTATCTATCTTACGTATACATTTTAGAAATAAAATTTATTTCTTTCTTTGTATTTAATCATTTTATACTTATTAATTAGATTTATTTTTATGTTCATCACGAAACCATGAAAAATATTTTTTAATATTGTGTAACGATGTCTTAAAATATTTTGGAACTCGATTTCAGAACGTTAACAGCCATTGATCTTGTCGTTCGAAAAAATGCCGATTGAGCTCGAACGGAACGATGGCGCGGTCGGGTCGGCAACGATTGGTGAACGAAATGTCGAAGGAAGGGAACTGAAAATGGCAAAATGGTGTTGAAGTCTATAGAAAGGTTAGTGGTTCTTTTCATAATATTCTTCAATAAGTTATATTTCGTCTTATTCACTTGTTAATTGTATTTAATTTTGTGTATTTTCTGACAAACGATTACCGTTATCGGGCGATGCGGGCGACGGCAGCGTTCGGCACGGGCTTTGTTCGCCGAACTCCACGTGCCTTCCGCCATTTAGAGATATTTAGAAGCCAATATGCGTAGATTATCGATTATATTTCAATACAAACGAGGAGACCAGTTCGATAGTTTCGAATCGTGCACAATCTGGAAACATTAAAAAGAGTAGGGCGCACAATGGCGAGGCGGTGGTGTGGCGGCGCGCGGCGTGGTCGGCGGCGATGACGAGTGGTGCTGTGGTGTTGCAGGCTGCAGCCATGGCCGGCGAGTTCGTGGAGGGCTGGTTCGCGGCGCAGGTGCTGGGCGAGGGTGCTTACGGAGAGTGAGTTCCATATATTTCATTGTATTCGGCTAAAAACGGAAAGTCACTTGTTACGTCAAATGAGAGATTTTTGATTTTTGCAAAGTTCTAAAATGACCATATTTATTTTATTAGGTTATGTCGTTTATTTTAAAATGCCATGTAATATACTTTGAGCTTATTTTGGTTTACTGCGTGTGATCCTGATCGATCGTGTTGTTATCTCTATATTGTTGATACACTTAAAAAAACAATAATATTTAGTGTGTATTTTTGATTTCAATTCTAGTAGAGCGATATAATTTCCATATTCAACACCGAATTTTGTTAGGATCTAGAATTGGTGTATGCTCTCATCACACTTCAAAAATATGCTGACACCATTGTGGGGTACCTTTCACTTTATATTTTTTGCCCTATTTCAAGTTGCAGCTAGTTTTACTATATTTTGTTTTTCATTTGCTCTATTCTTATTTAATATTCAAAAAGAAATATTTTTATTTGCATAGTTAATTATTGACACTATTATGTCACACAGTAAATGGTTGTATATTTAATGTTTTTACCTAGCCTATTATACTGCAAAATGACAAACTTAACCCTATTTTCACTGTACCCCTGAATTTTACTTTATGTAATATAAGTTTTTAAGTAAAATACAGGAGCTACTGCATAATTCTGGATAGAATCTTCAGAAACCATCAGTAACATAGTTACATAAAATAATTTCATTAAATTTATATTAGAATTACAATTAATATAAAACATCTGCAACACTTGGGTGTCTACTGACCTATTTGAGTACCATTACTGTTATTTAAAAAAATATATATATATTAATTTTTATGTATTATTACTTAGGTCGGTAGGGAGTTTTTTGTACAAATCAAATTCATACTTAGTTTTGTAGATTTCGTTTCTAGGAAATTTGTAAACCCAGTCATTTGAAAATTTTAAATGTTTATAGCCAAAATATGGATAATTATATGTATCTGTGCTCACATCTCGAGCTGTTCACTATTGACTAAATAAGCTTGATCTCCCACAATGTGGAGCAGCAAATTGTGCAATGTTCGGTGAGATGCCAGCACTGCCTTGTAATACAGGTGGGTGTAGAAATAAGGAGTAAATAAAAGTTCATATAAAAATGAGTGAATAGTTAGTGCCTATGGATGGGCTAGATGGTGTGGTACACGGAAGTGGAGCGGCAGTGCAGTGCGGCCGCAGGAGCGCGCGGCGGCGGGCGAGCGCGCATCCTTGAAAGTTTATCCACCCCGCGCGGTCACTGCCGCCGCCGTCGCCGCCGCCACCTTGTTTTTCTACAACTCTGTATTTTCGGCGTACATCTTTGCATAATAGCGAGCGCATTATAATACTTATTTGCAGTGGCGCTGGCTGCTACGCATCTCGGCCGCGGCGTACTGTGCGCTCCGCCGATCCTCATCCTTCGTGTCGAGTGTAATCGTAGTGTACCTATTTAGGCACCCGTTTTTTTTGGTAATATTGAAGACGCCCAATCGCTATTTCAAACTTAAGCTACTGGTGCATCAACGCGAAATCGCGGTAGCCGAGGGATGTACATGTACAACGATTACATTATTTTCGATAGACCTAGATCTAAATACGATTATATAAATCCATTATCAATTAAATATAACTGAAGTAATTTCGAAACAATTAACATTTGTTAAACTGGTCTATTGAATTAAACTATACCAAAATGTACTACATTTTTTTATGTTTTCCAACAATAAAATGTAATGTTTTCATTAGAACTTCTAGCACGAATAACGACGCGGAACATTGCAAACGCGTTAGTAAGTGTACACTTGTGTTACGCGGGTTACTCTGGTATTTAGACTCTCCATTGACTAATAAATCACTTAAGTAATTATTTTTATTCTTACGTAACATTCATTCTAGTTTCTTCCGTATTTTATGTGTAAAGTCTCTGCAACAAATTAAGACTAAGTTAATCCTAAGATAATTTTAGAAATTACATTCAGTGTTGTGGGAAGTAGGCTTTTACGGAAATACAGAATTATTTATAAATAAGTTAATACATACTTTACTTCAACATTTTAGCAGATAGCATTCCACTGGATCGCTGATCACGTGACGACCGTAGATATGGCGTAGCGGTCCACTAGATAGGTTCGATGATATATGTGTTCGTTCGGGCGCTGGCTGGGAGACCAGCACGAATGCGGTGCAGATAGTGCACGCGGCGCTGTCAACGCATTACTTTGTTATCGATAAGTTTAAATGTTTTAATTCGACTCATAAGTTTTATACTAGTGAACACTTGAAAACCAATCAAATGTAATGATGATAACTATGTATTTCATCTGTAATTGAATAACTTAAGTGTCTGTTGTTCAGGGAGTATTTATGATGAAATTATAAACCCCTAAATACATTCATATTTAAATAAAGCTTCGGTTCATCGTAAAATCATACTGGCACTACATACAATCATCTTACAAGAGAAGATGGAATAAACACAATAATTTAATGATCGTGTAAAGGTTTCTCGAGCAAAAAGTACGATATTCCATAATGAAGTCCCGCAGCATAGTATTCTGGTCCACGGGATCGGTGATTCATCGAGGACCACGAGAGTGGCACGCACGTGTATGCAGTGATGAGATGTGCGTGCGCAGGGGGCGGCTGCTGGTGCAGGCGCGCACGGGCGCGTGCGTGGCGCTGAAGGCGGTGCGCGCTGGCGCGGCGGGCGCGCGCGAGGCGGCGCTGCACCGCGCGCTGCGCCACCCGCACGTGCTGCGCTGCTTCGGCGAGCGCGACCACCGCCACCTGCACTACCTCTTCCTGGAGTACGCGCAGGGCGGCGAACTCTTCGACCGGATAGGCGAGTGGCCCTCTTTGTTCCTATGTCTGCTCGCCGACCGCCGGGGGACCTCGATCGCACGATTACACCATACAAACACCCGTTGTTAAAGCATGACTATTGCAAATGTTTAGTTGTATCCTGAAAACAAAATTGGAATGTTTCCTATTATAATAGGTATTTCGCCATTTCTAGCATGTAGCCATCGTCATATAAGTTGTTAAGCAGTAGTTGAATCATAAGGAATTTTAAAACTTTGCATTGAATAAAAACAAGTCTCTCTTTATCTTCGTAAAACGTCAAAGGACGTATAGAGATACCCCACTGGAAATTGCTCAGAGTCATTGCGAATCCGAATACAAGTCTCATTTGTTACTTCGGTTATGGCATTATCAAAACTAGAATGTAGTTGCGTAAAGGGCGTCGAGCCGGACCACGTAATTTTACCCTATTAAAATTGAAAACAAGCCTACCATCATTTCTACTAAATTGTTTTTTTCGAAATGAATAGCTCATTCGGTGATGTAGCTCAGTGACGGTGCGTTGTTGTGATGCAGAGCCGGACGTGGGCATGCCGGAGAGCGAGGCGCGGCGCTACTGGCGACAGACGCTGGAGGGGCTCGCGTACCTGCACGGCCGCGGCGTGGCGCACCGCGACATCAAGCCCGAGAATCTGCTGCTAGATCAACACGATCAAATTAAAATATCGGACTTCGGCATGGCCACGCTCTTCAGGTGAGGTAGGTGAGGGAGGCGCGGGGGGCGAGCGCGGGGTGCGCGGCGAGCGGCGAGTGACGGTGCG
>DWRA01001034.1:0-19196 GCA_018250295.1 Spathilepia clonius | reverse complement strand
CTTGAAAGATAGGATAACTTACATCTCAATTTATATTCGCAATATCATTTAATTGCAAATTATTTGTTTATCTATTACTTCCAAACGATTCCAACAGATGGCGCTATTAGTACTCAATGGAAACAACCATTTCGTTTTCCCGTACAAACAGTTTCTAGGTCTATCAAATAGATGGCGTTAAAAATGTAGTTATTTAGCTTTGACAAATTATTTAATTCTAAGGCGATACGAAGTTCGCCGGGACAGCTAGTCTTACATAAATTATGATATACATAAAGACGGTCTTACCACTAAGAATAATTCTTCCAGCCAACCTTTGGAACACAGTTTCAAGATATACGAATTTGATTACTGAAAAATTCTTAAAGATACTTTTAGTTTTATTTGTAGACTCCTAAATTCCACATCTCCTATGGGCATTCTTCAAAATGGTGCCGAAACGATGGCAGAAAGAGCTCGCTAAAACACGAAGCAATTTAAATCGGGCTCAAAATACATAAATGCATTCAAATTGAGTTTGCAGGAAGTACAGTACGCAAAAGAGACTTTAAATTAATATTTTAACAGTTGCTATATAACTATAGATTGTGGATGATATATATGGTTGATAGTCGAGAAGGTAGACATTTGTGGTTCTACTCTGGTAGCACCATCACCACACCCATTTCTGCCTAATAACAGCGGTGTTAAGCGCTGATGTCTTCTGGTTTGAAATGTATAAGGGAAACTTACTTATCCGAGGCATTCCAACTTAGCCCTCAGGGAAAGCAATGCATCTGTGGTCGGTATTAGATAAGATTCTGGTCTTATCTGTAGTGGATTACAAATGTCCATGGGCGGCAGTAGCCACTTACCATCAGGTGGACTGCATGCTCGTTTGCTACTACATCATATAAATAAAAATATTGGTATTTTATTTAGTGTTGATCACAGTCGAATCACTAGTCAATACTACTAGTCGCCGAAATATCTTCGTTCTCAAGCTTAAATGAAGCCTAAATTTACATATACTGAAGTATAATACGACTGGTTTAAATGTTATAATTTAGAAAGATAATGTAATTTTTAACCAATTTTCTTCTAATAGTACGGGATCCCTAGAACAATTTTCAATATTGATTACTAACAAGCAGATTTATCGTGAGTTTTTTTCTTAGAACAATATTGGTAAATGGTAGCTATTAGAGGTAGCAAGGATGAAATATATTGTATTGATGAATTTAAAAAAAATATCACGAACCGAATTTTTCGATGTTAATTCTCAAGATAATTATCTAAATAAATCGAGAAAATATTTGTCCTACAAAATTAAAGGTTGAGCTGGGTTACCAAGTAAACCGTGGCCAATTGGACTAAGCAAGTTGGTTAAAAAATAAATATTGATCACGATGCATTGCCAAAGTTGAAACGTCTCATATATTTTAAAGGTTTTACCACCATTTTACTTCCTTTTAGGAATAGATCACCGTATAGACAATAAATAGATTGCATCCAGAAGCTTACTAATTGATATTGGAATAATATAAATTACTTGCATCGATCAGTATAAAGCAACGTTCACACTATTCTTGCTGGATGCTTATTAATTGGTCACTTTTTTATATATGACTAGCTGACCCGGCGAACTTCGTATCTTTCTTCGTATCTTCGCACACGCGACGGAAGCTTAAAAAATGGAGTAACTTCTCCCGTTTTCCCAACATTTCCTTTCACTGTTCTGCTCCTATTGATAGTAGCGTGATGAAAAGTATACTATAACCCGCTCAGGATTATGAAAAATAATTGTACCAAGTTTCGTTAAAATCCGTCGAGTATTTTTGTTTCTATAACAGTTATACAGACAGACAGACAAACAAAAAATTTACTGATTGCATTTTAGGCATCAGTATCGTTCCCTAATCACCCTCTGATAGTTGGAAATATATTTCATGTACAGAATTGACCTCTCCACAGATTTATTATAAGTATAGATAGATATGATATCATAGGCTATCATTGCTTTACGGTTTTACTAGCCCAGTATAGCTTGCATAATATAAACAGTTGTAGTTTATAATTTATAACGTGCACTTAGTATCAACATCAGATAAACTATGGCCATACCAATAAAACGTCGCATTCACTTAGCGTAGATTGTTTGGATTAAATAGATATTTGTGTGCGATATCGAGTGTTTTACAAGACTCTAGGATTTGTTGGTAAACAATTTAATCTATCAGATAATGTATTACAAACTAGGTTACTAATTGGCCTGTTTGTATCAATACATTAAGGCAGTGTTTTTCAAATGTGGGTCGCAAAACGTCCGTATTTGGATCGCGAGCCTCAGTCAAAAATAAATAACGATATATGATTTCCGAAAGTTATTCTACTACATATTTATTTCTGTGTATATTTTGGATATTCGTATAAAAGCCTAAATCTTAAATATTTTCTGGGTAAAAAATAACCTACATCTAACTTCCTGTTTTTTTCTTTCATAAAGTAGAAAGTCTGATCAGAATCGGTAAAGCTAAATATCAAGAACTTAGTCTAACCATTGCCACCTTATAACAATACTTTTAGCATTTTTATCCAAATTCTCAAACGAGTGCTTAAAGTGCTTAAAGTAGTCAAAATCGAAGATAATTTTCATTTCTCCTTTCTTTTTTGTATGTAGGTACTACATCCATCATCAATTAGTATAGTCCACTACTAAACAATAGAAACGGTTGACGAGCAAAAGAGAAAATTATCTATTTATCTACCTACCCACAACAATCATTTATTATAATCATTCAAACGACTATTCGATATCAATCTACTTGTGTAAGCCTATACCTACATATTATTTTTATTTCATTTTATGCGGATCACAACAAAGTGCAATTTAACCCGACATTCAGCGTAATTGAGTATTAAAAGAGGAGCGGCTTGGTGTTGGTCAGATTACCTAGAAAAGAGGTTACAGGTGGACAATGCGTGTAATTGATCCTCGAACGTTCTTCGTAACTCTATACATGCATAAAGTTATCAACATTGCTAGTAGGATAATATACTCTCATCAGAATCTACGAGTATACAAAATTATTATAATTGTTACAGAAGAATATAGCTATGCTGAGTTTAGTTATCAGTTTATTATATGTACTTTACTTAATTATCCCTTTCAAGCCTAAGTAAAAAACTACCTTGCTTAACTGGACGTATGTGCCCTGTGAGATATTACACAAACTTGTGTTCTTCATTGTTCATGAGTGAATCGAGCACGAATATCTGAATTGTGCTTTTAGTTTTGCATGTCCCGTGAATACGTAAGGTCTCAAGCGAAATTACATAGATTTATCGAGAAGATTTTAATCGCAGTGACTGCATCCGTTTGCGGTGCTACAAAGCACTAATCAATCCGATGTAGAAAATAATACCTACTACCTACTGTAATCTAATTATTCCTGTAAGAGTATTTTATATAATATAAGATTCCATGGCGTTCTAATGTATTCTTATTATTTGGGTAGAACTATTCTTGTACAATAAAAGATCCAATAACAGCTCTTTTCTTTATTTTCTTTGACAATCCTTTTTCTGACATCTTATTCTCTAAAACAATATCCTTCTTATTAACATAAAACAATTAAAAACTTATAAAACGTATCACATAAATTAATAAACCCTTACACTATGTATCTGAAACTATTCAGTCATATCAATTTATTTGAATACATTGATAGGATTGGTTTCAATTGATCGCCTTAGTAATACCTATAAATAAATAAAAAAAATATATAAATATAAAACCTAGTGGTGATTTTCAGGAAGTAATATATACGTATTCAGGATCAATTAACATTAATTGAACAGATCCATAACACATCAATTGGATAAGGGCATGAAAAATTTTTTCTTTATCACATCTTTCAGATCAAAACACAGCAGCGCTTGACACTGTAATCATTAGGCAGAAATATGCGCAAGGGTGGTAAAACATAGGGTTCTACCACCTTCTAAGAATAGCCCAGAATATGCAAGCCAGATAATGCTACTCGAGATCGCCCTAAGGTCCTACTAATGATATAACCAAGATGTAAGTATTAACTATTTCAAAAAACTCATTCTATATATACAGCATTTATTTCAGTGGGTTTTCAAAATGAGAAGGTGACATAATGATTTGGTCAGTCGTAATATTTTCCATGCATCGGAAAATATCTTACAAAAACATTGTACCCACTTATTGTATTGTATTTGTAAGCTATAGCCATGTGCAGTAGGTTTAAACTAATTAGGTACACGATGGCTGCATTCAAAAGAATTGTAAACCGTCGTTAATTTTCTCATTATTCCACCGTTTAAATACACGCTTGTAATGATGCTAATGTAAAATACAACGGCAGCAATGTACCTAGTTACTGCTTAACGTTATTTAAATATATATTGGAATCTACACAAGTATACGCTCAATTTACTTGTTACCTATTTACATAATAAACAACTATTTTCGTTTTCGTTGTACGTACTAACTGATGCTAGGGATGTCACGTGCTTACAGGTGATTAAATAACTTCGTGATTACTGTTCTAATGGATATTGTCCTCTTGTCAAGTTAAGGTCTTGGGTACTGTACCTACTCGTACCACGCAAGACACGTGCCCGTTTTATCCAAAAGTGATAACAGACAACGCCGGCTTTAGTGGTGGGCTCTAGGACCCAGAGCCAACGCACTTTTTAGAAAAAAAAGTATAACAAATAAAATTCACCTGAAATCACAAGCATATTTATATGGTGATTAAAGTACCACCTACAAACGATTTTCTGCATTAAAACTTAATAATAAAATATATAAATTATGCACGTAACTCTTATTTCTGAACAGACATAAAATAACTAGTAGATAGTATAACAGAGTCGGTAGGATCGCATGCTGAAGATAATTACACTAAAATGCATGTGGCCTTGGCGGTAGAGTTAATTCCGCGCTGAAATGCATAATGCAGGTCAATTTGTTAAAGTGCCACTGTCGTACTGACAATGTTAAATTGCATCGTTTTTACGTTCCGGTTAGATACATTATTTAAGTCTAAGTAAAATTAGTGCTTGCAAAACCGATACTGACGATAGGTACAAAATTCCAGGTACAAGGTATAAAACCTTGTACTTACCCGGGAAATCCTGAAATTTACCTACATTTTAAACAACATTTGAATGATTAAGTTCAATAGGAGCCCCAAAGGAGTCGTTTATTATTAAGTACTATTGAAAAAAGCCTAAAAACAAAAGGGAGGTAGGTACTTAGTACATTTTCCCGATATACATAAATCTTTAATGTACCTACCACCGCCACATACATTTAAAACGTGAAGAATTTGCGCTTCGGTGGATCATACATATGACGTGACCATATTAGTCTATAGGAGTGGTGACGTGTGAGTAATCGGCTTCAGGTAGAATCTGTGCTGTGTGGAGTTGGATTAAAATGTACTTGGGATCGGTCACCACTTATCATAAGTTGGACTGCAAATTCGGTTACTACTTGAATTTTATAAAAAAAAGTAAAAGGAAAACGTAAAAATGAGAAAACTGCAAACTGTGTCAAAGCCACCGACAATGCAGTATTGATAACGTAATCATTGTGTTTTTTATCCGAGGACAACTCTTCATGCAACTTGTAACTTCTATATGGGTCATTGAACAGTGTTTTATGTATTTTTTCTTATATTTATTTTATTATGTTTCAAGTAACATACATTTAAGCTTAAAATAGTCTCGCAAATTGTGGAGCTGCTTGTCGGTACCTCCCTTGAAAACGGACAGTTTTAATGTACCTACTTGCTCTTCTTGTCTTGTAACTACTTATTCCATGCACTGATTCTGTGGTAGTGTTTAGGTTTAGACCGTCATAAGAACATTCCCCAAAAAATAGCCTACAGTAGGTACCTACCTAACGGCTTTTGGGTTAGATTTGACAATAAATACACAGCTTAAACAACACCAGGCACGTACGGGATAGGATGGGTGACTAGTGGCAAAATTTTATGTCACCTTACGTGCTCTAAAAAGAAGGATAAAATCTCGGGTCCTATTGTAATCATTGCTTAGAAGTTAAGGCTTTATGACTGTTAGTGTTAAATTAAATAAATGGAATTTTGTAATTTTACGTTTTTTTCATATAATGTAATGTGTTTTTTCAAATAATGGTCCTTACAAATTATCAGTTATAGTATCTTTTCTTTACTATCGTTTCAGAATACAGCCGCAACTTGAAGACTTTTATGTAAGTTTTGTAACTCCAGGTTATTGTAAGATGTTAGAACCCTCCGTAGTTTAAAACCCATTGCAAAGCAGCTACATTTATTTCTACCTTATTATTAGCATCAGGCACATATTAAATGCTGCTGAGTGCAGTTTGAAGAATGTGGTTAGGGTACACGTGCATGAGGTGTTCTAACTTAGCCCTCAATCGTAGCAAGGCATCGGTGACCTGGTTTGAATCTTATCCTATTTACCGTCTACGTCCGCGATTGGTAGTGACTATTTATCATTAGGTGGATCCATATCCATTTTAATCCTTTTATAGTCGTCGCTAACCCATTCTCAGTGAGACCACTGCAGGGCACGAGTCTTCTCTCAAAATTGGAGGCGTTCAGACTTAACGTTAAGACTATAGTCAACCGAGTTCGACAAGAGCAGATTGGAATATTTCACATATCCTTGATATTTTTAAGGTATTTTTATGCATGTTTCCTCACGATCTTTTCACTATTTAATCTGGTGAAAATTAATTTACCTATATTACGCGATTAACTTTGAAAAAACAGAGGTGCCTGGGATTCGCACGCCGGATCTTCCACTTGAAAGGCAGAGTTTCTAACGACCAGGCTATCACTACCTCTTATATAACTATGTAATTAGATTAATAGATTTATAAAGTAAGTATTTATACACTCACAATATTTACAAACTTATCGATTTCCGAGAAAATTACAATGACCTATTAACAATGTAAACATTTCATTTGCTGTATTTAGCAAATACTTAATCTTTATCTTTACACTTTCTGCAGATAAAAGAATCAATTGTAACAGATCTAGTGCATTTATTGCCTTCGAATATGTATTGCTTAGATAAAAATAAGTAGGTAGTTCCTATGCTACGCGTAAATAGCAGAAACTGTCATTGCCAACCCATTACTAACCTAGAGTAAGCTGCGATGACATAGTGGTTTCAGTAAGGGGTCTGGAGTTCAAATCTCTCACCACTGATTTTCTAAGTTATGTGCATCATCACTAACCTCCTACTGTTCCATTACTGGACCCCGGTCCATCATCTATGACTGTGAATTGATTGACTGCATGTAAAATTGGGAACTTTTTTCTTAGATAGGTCTTAATACATAAATATAATTTCATGACGAAATTGTTTTGTATAGTGTAATTAGGGTTGCCATCCGCTCTTTAGTTAATTAGCTACTTACTTCAGATAAACTACTACGTAATATTATGCACTTTATGTAAGAAAACTATAGAGTAGAGAGAACCTAATACTGACATAATATATCTTAAATACAACAGCAGCTTAAATGAATAATACTTTTTTAAGTGTAGTATTTTTATAACAAATATTAGATACCTAAGTATAAAATACAAACTGACCAAATTCTTTTTTTCTTCGAAAAAGATGGCTACAGTTACGCTGTAATCCATCATTTCATTGATTTTAAGTTTTCTGTTGTAAAAATTTGCCTCGCGTGCTTAGATCCTCATACTAACTAGAATTTTCCTTTGCCTTTTTTATAACCTAACCTGACGATAAGGCTGACGGGTACCTCATGGAAAGTAGTCACCGTCGTCTATGGACATTTGCAACACCAGAGGAGTCCCAATGCATCGTCGGCTTTGTAGAAGCACTCTTTTTACACCTCCCCTGAAGAACCTCATGTCATAGCGCTCCGAGAATACCTCGGGTGAAAGTTCATTCCACATCTTGCACGTACGCGATCGTACCCTTGCCTTACGTAACCCATATCTGTCAAACATCATGTAACTCACCCTTTATAACAATTGACATGCATTCATGATTGCAATCGCCACGTAACTCATCCATAATAACAAATGCATGATGATTCACTCTTATTACTTAAATATCGTGTAACAACAGAGACATACGAAGACGAGGATGACAGTTATCGGAAACGGATCCAGAATTCCAGGCAGTAGGTACATGTTTACGTAAACCCAGTATGGTTCGCCCAGAGAGGTCCCTTCTTCCACCACACCGATTTCTAACGTGAATCAAGTTGCGGTTTTCGGTTGAAGGGTGTGGATGCCGTCTTAGTTCTCAGGAGTAGCAACGCATCTGTGGTCACTTTCAGGTGATCTTGATCTACATGAAGTCTGTCACAGATGTTCAAGCCGGCGGAGATCGCTTACCATTAGGTGGACATCAAGCTTGTTTCCCATTCCATTACTATATAAAAAATAAAGTCAGTTTGTTGTTGTTTTAGGTTTTACAAGCGCCAGCGCGTTTAGTTTAGTATTCTTCACGCACTTCGATAAGTGACATTTAAACGAGCGGCTGAGTAGCGGCTTTATTTAAAACGCATTGTTATTAAAATGAATGAACCGGCTCCTTCATGCCTTGGATACAAAGTACTTATATGTTTACTTAAAACAATTGTAATTGATGTACAAGAGACAAGATTTAAAACAGTGCGAACTGAACATAAATGGATTTTAATCGGAAAAATGCCTTGTTTGTAACAATCGCCGTTATTGAATGTGAATGGGCGTGAGCCTTGAGCACAGTTAGTCCATGGGTGCCTGTAACCGCTTAATAACAGGTGGACAGCATGCTCGTTCCTACTTCGTGCTACTTCTGTTACCCATATTATACAATCGAAGAGAGTGTTGAACACGTATACGGATTTTCCCACGTAAAATAAATGCTTATACCTATAGAACTTTTAACTTTGTTTAAATACTTAATACCCACATCAAAACAACAACTATAGGTAGATAATATCTGTTTTTGTTGCTATTATACAATATTTACAAATATTTTTCGTCGTCCGTTGACGGAGTGCCAAGCTGAAGTATACTTTTATAGTGCGATAGGTACAAAGATTAATGGATCCCTGGCCTAGTTATCTTAAGAGCAGTAGGTATAAATAAAAAATATTCCAATAACAATAACATTATCTGAAAAGAACTTAATAGCCCAATTGGCTGTTGACATCAACCTGTAGGGGTTCTAAAATTAATTTGTTTATGTTACACTTCCGTGTGGTCATAACATAAAGTGTTGTGTAAAATGTTTCAACTTAACAGGGCTAGTAGATTCGGAACAAATTAGGTATAATATATATAGAAGTACGGAATACTAAAAAATGCCCATAATATGGAAAATATTTAGTTCATCTTAAAAAAGATTATTTTTAAAATATTCTAAACAGTTACAAAAGACAACCATGGTTATATTTTCTGATCATTAATGTGTAGGTATATTGGTGTATAATCTATAGGCACCTACAATCTATCTTATGTAGTGTCAATATTTTCAGTAAAAACGTTAAAAATCGACTGTAACTTGCTTAAAAGGACGAGTTACATAGTTCATATGTAGCAATTTAATACATACGTAACCTCGTTCTGGTCACCACTTATTTCTAGATAAGAACGTAAGTTTTAATCAGCTGTCATTAAACACTTAAATCCAGACTTCAGGTATCTACTTGCGACAAGTAGAGCCATGTAATCAAACCAGATGACAAGCGTCTATATCTGTAATCCTAAAGCACAGGTTCTCAACCAAACTTTTTCCTGCAGCTCACATATAGTTATTTTGTTCGTCTTTCGATCTTCTGTAAGGTTTATATGACCTGATTAATTGTTGCAATCATTAAAATCCCTGTATTTGTCAAAAGGCGTAAAACTACAAAAAATACAATTTATGAAAAGCATCCGTTTACTTTTCTAAGCACAGCTTCTTAAAAACTCAAGATTTCGCTTTCTTCTTCTACATTTTCGTAAATTATCTTTCCAATAGTTTATTTATCTTTCCTTATCTAAATTATCTTTCCTTAGGATAACGCAGTGACGGTTCAGGTGCGCCTGTACAGTTTGGGAATCGCTGATCCAAGCAATATCGCACAACGAGCCGATAAATAATCGGTAAGTATATATATATTTCTGGCTTATCGGAAATACATTGTAAGATGAGTGCTATTATCATGGAGGATTACCTACATACTCAGATAATGTTTAATTCGACATCCATTCTGCATTCAGCCGGTTCTGATCGCATGTTTAAATAGTCACAACAGACCGCAATGTTTATGATTTACTTAATAATCTTTATGATAGGGAGACTTGAGGTGAATTCTGGGCAATGCGACTAATTATCTAGAATTCATAGATTGGATAGTAACTGCTCCAAACGGAGCGTAACGTTTTACAATTTTACGTGTAGGTACTCGTTTTTTTAATCGTTATAGCATTACTGTCCCAGTTCTGGGCACGGATCTCCGGTCAGAAAGCGAGATTTAGGTCAGCTCGCCGTTCTGGCCAAGTGTGTGTTGGTAGATTTCACACACCTTCGAACTTTTTTGAAGTCTGCGGCGTGTTGGTTTCCACACAATATTTTCCTTCACCGTTATTAGTGATACTAATAATAAATTTCTAATATGTGTGTAACTGAAATTTCTGAAATATCTGGGATTCGAACCTCAGAGCCCCGATTGGGAGATCGATAAACAACCACTGGTAATCACCGTTTATTATCGGTCCTGTTTCCTTAATTATAATAATTATTGACATTAAACAAATAACCACCCGCTTGCAAAAGTTCATTTGATGGTAAAGGATCACTGCTGCTGAAGAAAAAAACTCTTGAACCCTGGGAATGCAGAAAAGCCTCCTGCCCAAACTATAGAAATTAGCTATTTGACACTTAGGTATATTTAGATTGTTGAGCAGAGATATATGAAGAAAAATTTGACCTTCAGCCCATGAACCTGACGATGGAAAGGTGCCTCCAGCTTAAACCATTTAATTTAACCGTTTAGTGCTTACGGAAATGTAATAAGCTTGTTGAGTGGAGATGTATTTATATTGTATGTGTATTTTTTTGTTAAAAATAATTACGATACATTTTTATCTAAAACATTGTAGGGTTTAACACTACTGTCGTACCTAAGTAAGAACCGTTTTTATAGCTGCAATATGATTTTTACAACTATCATTTAGATTTTCTAGATCGTTTGCCTTTGAATCTACTTGTCTTTGTGTGACAAAGAAAATTGCAGAATAGTAATTAGTGCATGCCTACTACGTGGTTAGTACCTACCTACTTCACTATGTATTTAGGTATGTTTTATTGTCCATGTTTTGAATTCTGTGTCGTAGGAATTTTTTATAAGATTTGGTTAGCAAACTTGCAGCCCACCCGATGGTAACTGGCTGCCTGGTTATAGAACAGGTTTTAACTGATCTGAAGTCAATCAAAGACGCATTGCCACTCCTGGGGGTTAAGATGACCACTTCAAATGTAAGTCAAATAGAGAGCGGAATATTTGTTCTTGTTGTTTCTTTTGAATGTGAAGACAATCGAGAACGATTTGCAAATCCTAACAATCAGTAATAACGATCAGACAATCGCTTCCTGCACCTATCGTCAGTATTGCTACAGATTTAGCCGAGGGGTCCGCAGCGGATGCAACCGAGGGTCGAGGTCGCATCTCCCCTCCCAATTATCCATTTATTCACCTTCCTCATGGTCCTCAATGACGTCAATGCTTTTGATTCCCAGGGTTTAAATTCTAGATATACATACCTAACTCACTTACGGCTATTTCAGTAACTTGGTACACAGAACCTCTGGTTACAAGTAACACAACGACTACTTTACAAACTCTCAATTTGCATGATACCAAAATGTTAAACCCATGTTTTTGAAATTCTTTACATTAATTTAAATCTAAGTTATATACAGTAGATATACAGGGTGTCCCGTAAGTTCCACGACAAACTTGAGAGGTATGTAGCTAAGGGGCTGATCTCTCAGATAATAAAAAATATCTTAAAGTAAAGTTGGTATTGTAGTCACCTAGGCAGTAACTACTGCTCGCATATCTAGATAGGATATGCGAACAGTAGGTCACATGGAGTCTCACTGGTGCTTTATAAAGCAAAATAATTTATCCCCAATGAACTACTGCTTAACTGTGTTCAGAATTTTGCGAATTTCAAATACCCTTTTGCTTTAGCTGTTTTATTGACTTTGCTCTGAGAGTCTGTTTCTATCAGCCTTCTTTAAAGATTTTATCTCCTTAACATTTTTGTAGGTATAAAATTTCGTTTCTAACCGTAATTAATATAGATAGGTATGTTACATTTTTATAAGCACTAATAAAACTGCGGGCACAGTTGGTCAAAGTATGTTTAATTATAGTAGCAATAAACCGGACATGAGGAGGAAGTGCAATCATGTCATGTGATATAAATACATACCTCCTTTGAATTATGTCGATACGAAGCTATATCTACGTGGAAGTAGTACACGAGAACGTAGGACATTCCTCTTTGGATAGAAACATGGTCAATCTACTCAAAGAACGGATATCCTTGTCCTCGGGACTAAAATCGTGGATCTTGAGAACTGCGGTACCCCTGTTTTCAGTTATTTGCATCACTAGAAAAAATATACATAAAAACAATATCCATATAAAAATATAATATCAGTACCACAAATCGATGTATCCGTTTTCCTGTTTTACTTATATTTTTTTACAAAAATGTATTTTAAATTTGAAGAGCTGATCTATTACTAATTACACAAATAGTTCTTACAGGTATGTGACGTAAAGAAGAAAATTGAAAAGTAAGGAAAAAGAAAATCTTCACTCTTGATTTTTTCATAGGATATCTGTGAAACTTCAGAATATTAAAATAGCATATGGACATATCAAATATACAAAAGAGAAACATAGTTGGTGATTTTTAAGTACACTTCCACAGTCATAAAAGTTCCAAGTAGATAAGATGCTGCATCTGCGTTGAAGTACAAGTACCCGAGAACGTAGGACCAGTCTTCCTTTAAATACGCTCACTAAATTACTTAAAGAAAGATTATCCTTGTCCTCGGGACTTAAGCCGTTGATCTTGAAAGCTGCGGTGCTGTCGATATCACTTGTTCACACAAATAAAAAAAAAACACAGTGACACATCGTTTTTGTCTATTTATATTGGTATGAAAACAGTACTTAAACTTAAAAAAGCAGATCCATGTTACAATCACATAAACAATTCATAGACTTTAAAGTTATAATATTTAAAAAAAATAGAACAAACAAATAAAATATAGAAATGAAAAAAAAAAACATAATTCTGTTATCTTTTCCCTCGATATTTTCTAAAAATATCAGGACTTGAAAAACATCCTACGTGCTAATCTATAACATAAACTTAGTTTCTAATCACAGAGTTTTACCTTAAATGTTTTAATAGATACATTTACAATGTAATAGCGCACTTAGCTACACAACAATTGAGATTGAAGATATAGAAGACGTTGCATCAGTCTGCGCAGAGATAGAAAGTACCCGAGGACTAGGACCATTCTCCTTTGGATAGAATATCCAAAACTAACTCAAAGAGAGAATATCCTTATCCTCAGGGCAACGGCCATTGATCTTGAAATCTGCAGTGCCACCGATATGAGTCATTCACACTAAGAGAAAAAGAACGATATTAGTACCCTTGTCTAAATATAATATATGTATCGCTAACAACATATAGGTATTCATGTTACAAATTGGTACAAGGTTTTGGTGTATCGGTATAAATAAAAAAAAGATTCATGTAACAATTATGCAACTAGTTCTTAGACTGTAAAAGAAGGAAAGGAAATTAAGGAAAGATATTTTTTTAGAAAAGGAAAAGTTTTCACTCGATTATCTTTACTCTCGGGATCTTCCTGATACTTAAGAAGATAAAAACATCTATATGCAAATCTAGAATACAAACTGAGTATCAACTGGAATGTTCGATATTATTAATCTTAATTAGTACACTTACATAATTGAAATTCCAGGTAGATGTGATGCTGAGTCCGCGTTGAAGTAAGTACCCGAGAACGTAGGACCATTCTTCCTTTAAATATGACTTTTACCCAAACTACTTAAAGAGAGAATATCCTTGTCCTGGGGACTAAAGCCGTTAGTCTTGAATGCTGCGGTGCCGACGATATTAGTTATTAACAACATAGAAGAAAATCAATATCGGTACTCTTATCAAAATATATGTATCGGTTTGAATATATTCTACCCGTACCGAACAATTTTCTTCTACTTTGTTTGCATTTGTACTAAAATATTTTTCAAATTAAAAAAATGAACACATACATGTATGTAATAAACATACAAACACTTTTGAGAATATAAGATCATAATAATTAAACTAAATTAGTACAAAGAAAAAATGTAGAAAAGTAAAGAAAAAAATCTTTTAAGATCTCATATTCAACATGTACACTATCTACCTGTAATGTTTCGTCCATTTCAATAATACACACATTTTAATTGTAGTAGCAGTACACTTACACAATAATTGAGAATTAAGGTTCTTAAGATGTTGCAACAGTCTGCGTAGCAGTACATGTACCCAAGAACTAGGAGCATTCTCCTTTGGATAGAATATCCAAAACTACACAAAGAAAAAAGATCCTTGTCCCGGGGACACCAGCCGCTGATCTTGAAAGATGCAATGGCGCCGGTTTCAGGTACTCGCACCTACACAAATGTTATATCTGTATTAGTATTTAAACAATATCTAATATGGTTCAAAATATCTAACATTCTAACTGTAATAATTCGTCATAACCCATTTTATCATTAAGAAGTAAACAGTAAAAATACATAAACACAATAATAAAGGTTCCAAGTATATCAGATTTCCCATCTTCGCAGAAGTATTTGTGTAATTCCGAGAACTCAGGATATGCCCTTTTAGATAGAACTAGATATCACCACTATACCAAAAAAGAATATCCTTATCCTCGGAACAAAATCCGGCAACCTTGAAAACGATGATGAAAAAATACAAAATCGGCATAAATATTAAATACAATATCAGTACCTAAGTAAAATATCTAAATTAAATACGGTTTAATACAGATATATAATGGAAAAAGAAAGTTCTCACCTGTATCCATGAGAATATTGTTCATTTTGCGTAACATACAATATAGCTGCAAAATTCTTTTAAAACTAGTCAATTCATTTAGACCTAAAAAATATATAGACTCACATTTACAATAATATTTAAGGATAATGCAAATAAATAAAGTTCTATGCAAATCCGCCTAGTTGTGAAATGTATACTGATTGCATTGTGATATGACAAGGCGCTTTCGTTTAAGTGCGTACATTTCATATAAGCACCAAGTTATACCTTATGATGTTGGTCCAGAAATCACAAAAATATAAATAGCCTATCAACAGCTATAATTTCATATAAAGTTGCAATCTTTCGTATTAAACTGAAGTTGCAAAAGGTGCTAGAGTAACATGGAAATGCTTTGTTAACCTAGCATTGCTATTGCAAATCATGTGGTAGCACTGAACACTGGTGTTATTGGACATTTTTGCATGAAGCCAGGTCTAGAAGTTTTTTGTTCTTACTGGACGTTTTTTTAGTTTAATAAAACTATGAAGATAAAGTTTTGAACATCATAAGGTTCTAGTCATTATTAAGTTATTTTGCTTCTTAAAAGTATTGATACCGTATTTATTACATTTAAATAATATTTAATTTTTGATATGACATAAAAGTAAAATTGTTTCAATGGTTGAAATAAAATACAAAATGTGCAATAGGTCCATTAATTCATATATTATAGAATAAAATGCGTACACTATTGATAAGAATTAAGGCGCCTCAAATCATACACGTTTCTACGTTAAATTTGCAATTTAATCACAGAAAATAATTCAAATTATGATAACGAATACAGCTATTTGATTATGGAGGCCTCTTTAAACACAAAAAAAACTTTCACTTCATTTGCTTAAACATAATAGCAAATTATACGAACAAACATAATAAACTATCAATAAAAAATAGTTTCTATCAGTCTACAAGGATATAATATCAAAATAGTTGATTTTAACATAATAACAGTTGCCTGTATGTAAATAGATATTATAATTAAATTATATTTTTTTTTATAACAGAATAGTTTGATATAAACAGGTTTTGGCAGAAAACGATCCTCTCGATTCCCCTTCCACAGTTTGTGCATGGCAAGTAAATTTTGTTCGACAAAATTATAGATATCCAGTTAAAACAAAATTGGAATGGAAATGTGCAAACGAAGCAAGAACTCACAGTTAGTTCTAATGTTTAATTATAATTAAATATCTTCATCAGAAAAAGTAACATAAGAAGAAAAGTAACATATAATTAAAAACATCAACTCTACTTAAATAGCTAAAGTTCCTGGTTATCCTTTCATCGTTTCTCCTAAAGTAGGTTTACCTGCTTATCCGATATCAACACTTATTTATTTCTGCCCACCAGGCCCTACAATATACATTTATAAAAAAATACCCATTGGAATATATGAATAGGTGGTACATACTAAAGGTCAATAAGCGGGGTTGGTATGTTCACTGCAGGGAAGTCACTACGAATATGAGAAAAAATTGTGAACACACCATGTGGCTTAATACCAAACTTTTCTTCCGTTGACGTGACGAGTTTTATTGTAATATATTTTATTAAACACATCCCACTTCTCTTTAAACTATCAAATGTGGTTGCTTGAGAAGTAAGATGGAACATTATACTAAGAATAATAATGCACAATTTGTCTTAACATATCTTTAGTAATTACTTAAGAACTCTGATAAGGTAAGAAAGTTTCAAGTCTAGGTAGTTATTATCTCATGGAGCTATATTATTTGGTAAGAATATGTGAATTTAAATGCCAAACATTCAGTGCAATTGCCAGTGAGGATGTCGCTGATCCCAATCAGTTGAAGACTAGGATAGTATACATGTAGATCCCACAACCACGGTTTGGGTCTAAAGCACGTCATGTTTTATTGTACTGACGAAGCCGAAAATTATCCCGAGGGGCGCTGTACTTTTGAAGTTATTTTATATCATGTGATGGAATGATCCTGGTAATCGAAAATTAAAGTGCAGACTTCAGGAGCTGTCAACTACTACTACGTCACGCAACGGAACGCTGGCACGTTTAAGCTACGCGGAGGATGATGTGGATGCCGGATTCAGACTCCACCGGTTGGCTGAGTTGGCCGATTCGCAACACGAAGGCAGCATCTTCGAACGGACGCTGCATCTGCCCTCGTCGGAACCGGCCGAGGTCACCGTCGCGCTTCGCCGACGAGCAGTCAGAGAAGTGTCGAGCCAGCTCCTCGAAAGTGGCCTCCTTGTCCACGATGCGACGGCGAAAGTCTGCAACAATATTTTTATTTAGAATCATGTAGCTTACAGCTTATATATTGTAAGTTTAGTTTTAATAGCTGTTAAGGCGAATATTTAAAAGTTTTTTATGTCTGTTCTATAAAGCATAGTAGATGGGCAACTAAAAAAATTTGAATCTTGTCAACGGAGGCTCCTACTGGATCCATCTATGATATATAGTCCTTACTTTTACACTTTCATACGCTGATGAAAGGGACGGCTGAAGGAAATGGACAGTCAAAGGGAGTAAAAAGGTAATATAAATTGTAAAGATGACCAGAAATTGTGTTCACCTCTAATTTTATGATTTTATCATTATTTTTAATTACATGTAGTTAAAACTATTTGCAATGGTAAAAAACAAACAGGTATACACATATACTGAAGTACCTAAAGTTTAGGCTATATTTAACATTAAAACACATCCACGCCACAAGCAACAGAAATTTACTGTGATTTTGACGCAACGTCAAAGCTGCCTCACAACATTTGCTAATATTTGATTAGTGACGTCTGCTATTTAAATAACTTTTCTATTATATTGTCTCATTAGATAGAACTACACTCAAATAAAAAACATGTAAATCGGTCTAATTGATGGAGATCTATGAACATACAACTAAAGTCTGAAATTTCTTACATAAATAGAAGATACCTTGAACCATGTTGTATGCCTCTTCCTTGGTGCGGGTGATGTGCTCCTCGCGCCACGAGGACGGGCGGCGGCTCTCCGCGTGCTTCACGAGCAGGTGCCTACAGTGCACTTCGCGGGGCAGAGCGTTCGCCTCCACGCGCCGTTGGTCCGAGGACGAGCCCGGCATGGAGAAAGTCGGATCGGCGAACGGCCGGTCCCACTGCGACTGCCGCGTCCTCCGGTTCAAGTAGTACGTCATTCCTGTTTTTATGGACATTTTGTCAATCTACTTACAAGTGATCCGGGTTTAATGACCGGACAAAACAGGTCAAAACCACTACATAACCAAGAATAAGATAGGTGAGAAAATTGCAGAGTACTTTTTATTTAGAAAATAGAAAAACCGAACATTGTTGAAGACTGATAATAGGTGAAGCCAAAAATCTTCAATAGTTCACCAAAGTTTGTAAACCAATCCAGATAAGACTAGTATCTTACCTCAAGTTCACCACAGATACGTTGCTACCCCTGATGACTAAGTTGGAATGGCGCAAATAAGTATGTTTCCTTTACCACACCCTTCAAACCATAAGACACCTGCACTTAACACTCCTGCTACTAGGCAGAAATAGGGGTGGCGGTGCTGCTGCCAGTCTAACAACAAAGGCTTCTACCACATTCAAAACCTTTGAATATTTAACTGACATGACTGTGTGGTCTAAAGTAGCTACAACTTCATATGCTCTATTAGAATAACACAATATTCTATAGTAAAAAAATTGAAAGATATTTATGTGCATATTAGTAATTAATTATCATTTGCCATAACACATCAGGAAAACATTGTAAGGAAACCTACACATCTGAGAGTTCTTTGAAAGTAAAAGTTCTCAATGTATACAAGGTCTACTAAATTGCACTTGGCCAGCTCGGTGAACTGTAGCTTAACCCATCTCATTCCGAGATAAGATCTGTGCCCAGGAGCGTCTTCGTCCATAATGAGCTGATGAAAATTATGACAAGTTATGCATCACATGATGAAGGTGGTAGAACCCTTTGTAGTTCGACTCTGGCGGCACCACTACCACAATTATTTCTGC
>DWRA01001033.1:0-19200 GCA_018250295.1 Spathilepia clonius | reverse complement strand
CTTATCTGGGGTGGATCACAAATGTCCGTGGGCGGCAGTTGCCACTTACCACCAGGTGGACTGCATGCTCGTTTGCTCCATCATATAAAAAAATACTTAAAAGTGTTTATGATGTTGTACAAATATAAAATTATTATGGTACTGGCTATTAGGAAACTCAGAAATTGGTCAACATGCTTCAAATAGTGAAGTGTTTCTCCACCCAAGATTAGAGAACCATTAGACAATGTAATGTTAGTCATTATAATTCATGTTGATGTTCATTAGGCTGATGAAATAGTATTTATCCAAATTGATAATCGACCGTGATATTTATAAGGCCGTTTAACCCTATGAGGTTCAAAGGGAGCACCACCGCCACACCTATTTGTACCTAATAGGTACTTAGCAGTGTTAAGCGCTGCAGTAGTCTGGTTTATACGGTGTGGTAAGAGAGATATACTTATACGAGACATTCCAATATAGTCCTCAGAGGTAAAAATGCACCTGTGGCCGACCTAAAGTAACCGTAAGATCGGTCTCTACTCCTAGCTGGGATTCATTTGTAGATGAACATCGGAGGCAATAGCCACCTAACATCAGGTGAACTGCATGCTCATTTGTTACTCAAATCTTATAAAAAAGTACCTGATGACACATATTAAAAAAAAAGTGAAGAAAATATTGACCACCTTAATTTATTCTCAAAGATTACTTAAGCGCAAAATAAGCGTAATTTAAACAGACTCAATCACCAATTAGCAATGAAATACATTATCGAATAACCATTACGGATCAAAATCCCTTGCATCATTAACTTAAAACATCGAACGGTCCCTTCACTAATGGCCTCGGTCGATCCTGATCCCCGATACAATTACACTCTGTGTGTAGACTCGTTACTGCACAATCTTCTCAACACGACACTCCTTGTACACCCAAAATGAACCCTTACTCGTTCCGACAAAACTCAATATACCCTAACACAACCACCCCCAAACTTTCACCTCTTTCAATAGGAGTTTAAACCTAAATACCTTGCGTAGGAAAGCTTTCACTTTTCAGAAATTATTTTAGACTGCCTTCCGATTCAATTTCGGCTTAAATTAGACTGCTTAGAGTCGATTTTCCTTGCGTTGGTGCAAGTTTTTCCGAAGGCAGTAGGCTTAAAACTCTCGAAACCAATTCTCGGGGGTTCTAAAGGTTTAAACCCTCCAAACAATAGACGGAACAATTCGATATTTAGCCGATTATAAACGTTCTTCGTAATGCTCTTAGCGAGGTGTGATTTTTGTCTCGATCCCCTAGAAATGTTGAATTGAACTTGTAGATATCGAATTCGCGAAATTGGTTTTCTATTTTATATTAAAACAGTTTATTACGCAATTATATGATATACCAAAGCTCAATTCCATAGTAAATGTTCTCCAATTTATGTGAAATGATTTATTGATTAACATGGTTACATATTATAGTCCACGATAGACGATAGTAAGTATTTCAACTGTACACATTTATTTGTCAAAAATATACGAAGTATATCCAAAGTTAAGTCAAACAAAATAAGACAGGTATTTTTGAAACTTTCTCATAGGTTCGGTTTCAGAGTGAAACGTTTCTGGAAGAGTGTGGATGCCGGCTGACTTATACAAGAGGCCACAATGCACAAAGCAACGTATATGTGACCGCGTTTGCGTAAAACCCCTGCTCTGTATGAAGTTGGGTACAGATTTTCTTGGCCTGCAGCGGCCGTTTACCATCAGGTGGATTGCATAGTAATTTGCTACTTCAATATTATAAAGATTATTTTCTACTTATGACCAAATTCGACATATCTTATAAGTTTTCTTCTTTACACCTTATCAAACCAGAACACAGAAATAGGTGTAGCGGTGGTGCTTCCGGAGTCAGCCGCCGAAGGGTTCCTTTTAAAGCGGTATAATCGCTTAGCTACACGGGTGTATAAGCTAATAGCTAGGCGATCAGCTATGTTAAAGGGCTAAGGACGAGCGCGCACGACACGCGCTAATTACAGTGTTATACGGTCGATCAGCGCACGCGCAGCCGTACGACGTAGATACGAAGTTTTCTTAGCAGCCTGTAGTTATTTTAGAGTAAAAAACTCATTCTGAAGTCGGTTTTAATAAAAACTACAAAGGGTAATATAAGAATACACATAATAATTTAATCTTATTGTTATAAATTACGTTATATGATTTAAAAATTATATTAACCAAAATTGCGTCTTATAAATGACCTTTCACAATATTTGGATATATCTTTATAAATATGATATTTAAGCTTTATTTCGCAAAAGAGTAACAGGTAGCTTTACTTTTCCTTTCCTTTTTTTTTCTTCTCTAAACAAACGTGTGCTATGGAGTTTCATTCGCCGCTTCTTCTCTATAACGAAACACCTTGCGAAGTGCCAGCAGATTATTGACGTTTAAAAAGAATGCTCTAAAGCATCTACTTTGAATTAACAACCAATATAAAACGCACATTAGCTCCATCATACATGTTTGCTGAGGTACCTTTTTATATATGATGGAGTAGCAAACGAGCATGCAATCCACCTTATCTTAGATTATCATTCTTACAAGTCTTCAAATTCACACAGACCTTCTCTAAAAAGTCTAGTTGTAATATTTATTTTTGCCTAATATAAAGGTAGAACCTTGCCATACCTATTTCTGCCTAATAACAGTAGTGTTAAGTGCTGCTGTGTTCTAATTTAAGGGGAGTGGTAACTTGGCTTACTTATCCGAGGCATTCCAACTTAGTCCTCAGGGCTAGCAACACTTCAGTGGTCGACCTCAGGTGGGATGCTAATCTTATCTGGGGTTGATCAAGATGTCCATGTGCAGCCACTTACCATCAGATCGACTGCATGCACGTTTGCTTCTGCAATACAAAGAAACATGTACATGTAGAGTTAAAACATTATTTAGCTCTACATGTACCACGCTAACATAGCTCTACGTCCACAGAAAACGGCGATACTAATTTTAGCTGGTACTGCTAGTTATATATGTGTATGTGCGTTCCCATATTCGTGTAATTTTTTTAAAGCTGTGTTCATAAAAAGTGTTTAATGCACATAATGTTGGATGCACATAGATATGGCAGAAATAATATTAATCTTGAACGTTAATTTTATTGCAACCAATAAAACTAGAGTATTAAAGAGGCTAGCGTGTGTATTTTATGTAAGATAATAATGATACTGAAGTATTTTCATTGTAAAATTAGGAAATATATTTACTTTTAAATTACTTTTTGAATTTAAATACTATTGTTTTTGGTATAGGTAGCTATGTAACTGGAGTAACAAAATTACTAACGTTAAACAGTCTTCAAGTCTGGTTGTTACTGTAATTTTATAAAAATAAATATAAGGCGTTTAGAGATTAGAAGGTCTGTAAATAAATTGGTACCATGTTTGATAAAAACTATCAACATCTATGGCAATGTTTAATTGGTTATTTTTTTAATAAAAAGCATAAGAAATAAATATTACAGTTATTTTTTTCACATAATTCCTTTTTGTTTGTCCACAAAATATGAAATATCACACACAACTGTTCTCATTTTTTTGTAAGTATAACATACTAAACGAGTTTATTTAATTCACTGTTCATTTATAAACAATTAATATTTGTTTAATAATATGTTACCGAAGATAGAAAAACAATTTTCACAATAATCTTACTGGCATGATATCTATATATGAGATACTGTAATTGTGACTACATATTACATATTGACTTTTATAAGGCAATTTGAACAACACTTGTACACAAAAGATCCCAAAAATACGCTTGACAAAATGAAATAATAAAATAATACAAAATATTTTCACATAGCTTCCACTTTCTAAGATATTTTTCATAACTTAACCGACTTTATTAACTTTAAAAACAGTTTCTTTTATTTTCAATTAAAAATACAGATTTTATATTCCAAATTCAAACTATATTTGTTTTTTTTTTTACTTAAACACTGATACATTTAATATTTTGATTTAAAAAAGCAACACGCACAATTTTCAAGAGACAAGACATTGTATTACAATTACATCTTTCGAACATTACACTGTACTGAATAACTGAAACCGCGTCACATTAGAAGGGGCTCATAATAAACACCAAAGAATTTTATCCATGGCTACAATTTTCGATTTTCGAACGCCTCGCGTCGGGAAAATGCCGTCGGGAGGTTGCCGTCGGCCGCCAACGCCATTCTCCCCTCCACCAATGGTAGCCCAGAACACGCCCTACCTAGAATGAGACAGCGACATAAGGAAAAACTCACCAACAGACAAGGACAGAGCAGCGTGTGTGTGTAAAATGCGTGTGTTGTAACTCTACGGGGGAAATATGATGCATCGTGTTGTTTTAATATCGGTTACTCTTCGATTTATTTATGTATTTTTTCTGAAAGGTAAGGACTTGAGATGAAATTGTGTAAGTATCCGGACTAGTTTATTGAATTGCGAATAAGTATGTGTAATCCTATACGTTGATACGTTAGCCTTCATCAAAACAAGGTGATTTAAAAAAAGAATTCGCGCCAAGATGTTTACGACCACAGATTAATTCTTTTTTATAATGTGTCATAAAGGATTTATTGTAAAGTTATATTTGGAACGTTCGAACTCTATTCAACTTGAATGTGACCGGTCTATGTGTGGGTTTGTTTGTGTGCGTGGATTTCCACAGAAGGGGAAAGCGCGGGTTTCGTCGACGCACGTTTTGAAAATGGAATGCCCTTTCAAGTTTTTTTGAATATTCGGCCGCCGCCACATTCTCATTTCTAAATTATTTCCAGTTTTGAAAATAATAATTTTAGTGCGCAAAGCTTTTGTGTCCTTACATTGGATTTTAATATCGTTGTAGGTGCCCAAAAATATTTATGAAAAGGCATTTCTATAATCTTTATTATTATAAATACTTACACGATATTGGGTACGTACCTACCGAAATATTTATTGGTAAAAATGTATATGAAACTAAAATATATCTACTTCAAAAAGAGTTGTAACAAATATACTTTTTATTTAAGAGTTAAGTACACAGATAATGTCGATCTTTACATGAATAGACGTCAAAATTAAATTAAAAAAAATAAACGCAGACAGATCCGCCGATAAAAACTAGTCTAAGTAAATACCTAAGACTGTTTACGGTTTACAACACTAGCTATAAAAATCCATGCATACAATCATACACAGGGCTTCGTCACGAACTACATATGTGTTCATGGCGACTAATACCTACCTTCTCGTGTTCTGTTTACAAATATAAGGCTTTATTTACATAGACATTATCTTTTAAGTTATATTGTAAATGTAATTATGTTATGTTATATTATCTATGTTTAAACTGTAGAGCCTCGTAGCTTAACTAATGGTGATTGCGTTTGTTGTTAACGTAAAGTACTAGGTTTGATTCCCGGACAAGCTGAAATGTAATGTAATCTGTTCTGGGTGTGGGTGTCATAGCCGTGACTACTGGGTGTTTGTAGATACATTCCATATTGTTGTGTCTACTAGCGAAGGAACTGTAGTAAGAGTTGGAATAAACTATTTTTTTTTTATGAAAACCCAACGTATGTTAAAAGCTGTATTAAATTAAAATCTGTCTATTAAACATTTAGATTAGCAGCTAGTGCCTTTATTATAAGTAGATAGTGTAAGTTTTTTGAGAGATTTCTCTTAAAATTGCGAATTGTTGTCCCATATTGATTTCGGTTCAAAACTAGGTTTCAATATGTGATTTGCCTAAATGTTATGCCGCTGCTGTGTTCTGGACTAGAGGATAAGGCAGAAACACTTTCACGAGGCGTTCCATCTTGGTTTTCGGGTTAGTTTTTATTGTATTGAAGTAGCAGACGAGCATGTAGTCTGATGATAAGTGGTCTACAGTCCATCACGTGTGCAAAGTGCGAGTTGGTACACTTCAAATTATTAAAAACGATTTTTTAAATAACTATCTGGTACGTAATTTTTCTTACTATGTTTTCCTTCGCTCTTATAGCAATTGATAATTAATTTTTAATACGCAAAATACTTCGAAAAATCAGAGGTGCTTGGGGTTTGAACCCGGACCCCTCGATTAAGAGATCAAAATCAACCACTAAACTATCACTGCTATTTATTAAACATACATAAGAAATACCTACTGCCTTAATATCAGGCAGGTTATTTAAAAACGGCATTCATTATATACTGACAATATAATATTACACGTTAATATTCCCCCCAGTTAAAACAGATGCAACATGATTATACATTCAGCGTTCTTTGTTTACAAATTCATTGCCATAGTAAGGGTACATATCATTAACCCCCCAATATTAAAACCTTTGTTTTTGTTCGCCTTTTAAATAACTACAGGCTATGTAAGGGCCTAAATTAAAAATTATCTTGCATATTTATCTATATCGTCCTAGGTTTAAAATAGAAATGAATAATAAAATAATATAAGTAAATAAAATGGCTGTCTACATTTTATATTTGAATGCAAATCTGAATTTATAAACTGTCACGGCAGATAATTGGCGGGAATGTCATTATTGTGTCAATAACAAAAAAATGTAGGTATAACTGACATCTTCTTATTATGCCATGAAATAAAAAAATAGTAACAGCCAATAATATTATTATTATCATTTACCAAGTTTTAAATGATTAACATACCTATATTTTAAGAAGTTATTAAATATTATACCTACAGATATACTAAATCGTATATTTAGTTCATCGTAATTAAGTGTGAAAGAGAACGATTTTTTATCTTCAGGGCTTGGTATAGATTAAAAATATTAAAAAAACGTTGGCCTATTGCAAAAGCGAGGTAAGTCAATACCGCACAAAAAGCGGTGGTTTGCGGAAGATACCGCACGTCAAATTGGCCGCGTCGATCTAATCTGTAACCTATCGGTGAAAAGAATTCTCATCCTTTTTTAATGTGATACGTAAGGTGTAAGTTACAAGCGGCTGTACATTTTTATTTTGTCTAAATAAATAATTATTGAAAATATCTATTCGAAGTACTTTTACATTAAAATCATCATTTATTTTACTTGGCCTTAAATATTAAAATCTGTCGTTAGGATGTTCAAAATTAGTAAAATAATTGTAAACATGAATAATGCTAAGAATACAAATTAGGTACCCAAAACAATGATTGATACTTAAAAGAATTGCTTAAATAAATCCAAAAAAGTGGCTTCAATAAAGGAAAAGTGGTAGGTACAATATTGAAGCTAGTTGTCACTTGTCTCAAATAATTTACAAAAACCTACCTAACTTACTAATTAATATTTATAATGTTTCTATAATAGAAATGAAGTATATAAAATATTCTCCGCGTGCTCTTACACCTTGAGCCTGTCTAATCTATCGGCATGCACAAAGCATTCGTTACTTAGAGCGGGATGCTGTGAGCCGCCAGTGATGCGTGTAAGGCGGCGCAGCTGTGGAAGGGTAAGATCACTGCTCGTAGGAAAATTCGAAACAGTGTAGCGGCTTTCGCAAGAAAGGTAATGAACTTTTAAGGTTCAGTTACGCTGTCAAGATTCAAATTCACATATTCACATGTCAACACGTTTAGAGGGCGATCTAGTTCTGTTTTTTTGATATATCTTCTAGCTGCCTACGAAGTTGTAAATGATAGCATGAATTAAAATACTTGTAGGTAATATTTTGTGGTGTTGCTTGTATTTAATATAAGTCAGCGGTTCTAATGGAACCAGAATTATTTAAGTTTCATAGTCACATATATATTAGAACAAAGACTATTATATAAACATTGGCATAAATTTATAAGGTATGCATTAAAAAACAGTAATGACCATCTATATTGGCCTTTATATTATTTAACAAACACTCAATCAAGCAGTCAAAAGTAATAATTTATTTCAAGTCTAAAACACACGAATGCTTGTACTTAATCTCCATGTAATGAAGTCTACACAACAGAAGCCAATAATCAACTCCAAACAACAAAGTTCTTTTGATACGGAATAAAATTCTTGCACAATAGCCAACGTCTACGCAATGTTACAAAACGCGCTCCAAGAACAATCCCTTACAAATGCGAAACTACAGAATAAATCTAGCGATGCGTAAATTAAGGATCCGACGCTATTCACCAAAGGCATAAGTGCAAATAAAAAAAAATCTAAAGAAAATACCCGGCCCCGCGTATCTAGATGTCCCGCTGCGGTATACTTCATTGTTCTTAGACAAACACTTTCTTTACACGAGAAAAAGCTCCATTATTTATTTTTTAGTAAATCACCCGCGATTCCATTGTGAAAAGCTTAGATTTGATGGTTGAATTAATTTGAGTCGAAAATTTCAAATTAGCAAAACGACGCTTTGTAGCCAACGAATTGTGTTCGTGTACAAACGTTTTTACAAACTTTGTTGTGAAAACGCAGACCTTTTGACCCGTTGGGTTGCGTTCGCAAAATGGGAAAAAGCAACGTCTCAATCAAAGACTAACCAGCCGAGACGAAAACCGTGACATGGTATCGCTGGCTCTCACAATAACTAAGAGCGAGCGTGAAATTAGGTCTGTATAATTTAGGGCTAAGTCATTGAGCGGCGACTGGCGTGACGGTTGCCGCGTGGCTCATTGTGATGCGTTTTTGTTGATTTTAGGTTATGCGCTTTGGCGGGCGGCCGTTATGATTAGTGTTGTCGGAAATTAATTGGCTGTGCAACTTGTTTCGCTTTGTCGTGATGTTTTAATTGTGTATTATTTGTAATGTGATTTGTTGTTTCGGTATTTATGATGTAATAATAGAAACTGATGTTGGATATATTAATTCTTTTTACAAACCATGCTTTTGTTTTATTTTTTATTTGTTTAAAAAATAAATGGCCAAATAGCTTAAGTTATTTCGTTGATTTTATTTTAATAGAATGTAATGTGATGCTACTAGGTACCTACATTTTTTTTCCAGCATGATCGTGTTTGGTTTAACTAAATAATAGATATTACTGTTATTGAGGATCATATTCATAAATATTTTGGTTGTTTATATAACCGTAATAGTAAGGCATAAATGTTTAAAAAATAACCCTAACATTATGGCGCCTTAATACGTTACAAGATAAAAAGATTAACAAAACATTTAGAATCGTAGATACATATTAATTTGAAGTATATAAGAGTAAAAGAGAACAGTATCTATATCAGAATAGATGGTATCTTAGCGAATTCTAAAAAACATTCATAAAATTCTCTCTCAAACATAACATATCTTGTATTAATTGCTTTGGCCTTTAATTGCTCAGAACTGGAATAAATATAATAAATAAACTAATAATAAATAAATGGAATTCAAAGAAATTAAAAGAAAAAATTTATGGCCAATACCTAGAAAAAAAAAGTTTTCAAAAGTATATGAAGTCTGCCTATTCGCACTTGGTCAGCGCGGTGGAATTTAGCCTAAACATTACTCAGAGGAGATCCACGCCCAGCAGTGGGAACGTAAGTTACAACGACCTAGCAGTAATAATAAGTACCTATACTACGTTAGATAGCAAGTCGTAAAGTGGGTAAGGCGGTTTACTGCCGGTTTTCGAACGTTTATGTTCACCACGTTAAAGATTTGTCGGTTCAGCAGAACCGGCCCTAAAACTTTTACACCGGACTTATCTTGTGATTTTATGTAAGACCAATTATGTAGATACTTACCAATTTCCCTTCAGTTTTTCATAAAACTAAAGCTTAAATTGTAATTTAACTTAAAATTTATATACCTATAGGTAATACTATATTTATAGTCATAAACCACATATTTCTTTAATCTACTTTTTTTTCTACTTTTATTCTCATGTAGACCTAATTATAAGTAATAACACTGAAAATGACAATGTCTAAATTCGTAATTTAGATTTATTTGTTTGGCCGGAGATTGAACCCAGAACCCTCTCAATGGTCTGATTTATGAAAGTGATTGTTGAATCGAGAATCAAAAACATAAGAAAACATTTTTTTCCAAGTGAAAGAATTAAGTCACTGAAAAAGCAAAAAAAGGCTTTTTTATTTTTGTTATTTTTAAAAGTAATATTAATTTATGTAAAACATGTAAAATAAGACCATGTCATTACAGTATTTTGTATAAAAAAAAATGCAATTTCTTGACAATATTAGTCTAAAATCATATATCATTAAAGTAACTTGAACTACGTGTCTTGTAGACTCTACAATATAGAGTTATTATTTTCACTTATATTAAAAAAATGCTACACGCGTACAATATTTCTATCTAACTTACTAAATTAAAACGAAATAGTTATTACAAACATTAAACCACTTGAAGGAGATTAAAAGTCGAAAACACGGGACCGAGTGTACGAAATCTTTCGAATTCAATATTCAAGAGCGAAATGGGTGCGATTTATCAAATTCGGAACTCGAAATTCGAATACAAGTGGCGAAGTCATACAGCATGCTGCGAGTGCTGGAACGCGGTGCGCTAGTGGGCGTGAGTGTGCGTCTGTGTGCCACCCTGGGGTGAGGCCCCTAGGCCCCGCCCCTGCGATGCTCACACGGCTGAGTTGGAATCAGATGGCTCGGCCAGTCGCAAGCGAGCCGTGATATCGAGAACGGTTCGCAGCCTCCCAACGCGCCCTCACCCAATACTTAGACCATTCGATGATTACGCGCAACACTGACCATCGGTGCGTTTAGAAACTTGTCAAATTAAAGATTCCGGTTGCGGTCACGGTTCACCGGTTCCTTTTTCGTGTACTTGTTTAGTGTTTTGTGGAACTATTGTGAATGCAACGTTGTGTACATGCCGACGCACCGCTACTTAGGTAGGTTGACGTTCACAACAATGACTTATAATTTACTATTAAGATCGTAAGACCTAAATATAGCAGCAGTTTTACTATTTTAGCTTTCAAATAAAGCAACTGTATCCAACTCTAGATTTTAAACGGAAATTGTTTAATTTTGATTTTTCTCCAGTTTTGAATTCAGCCTCCTTTTGTAAAAAGTGGAAGTTGTATATCCAAGCAATGATTGATAAAAATAACATTTTTCATGTTTTATCTTGCTCTACATTACTCTTAAAATTGTAAACTTACATGTAGAGTACGTAAACTACAATATTGCTTATTAAATAATTACAATATGATGATTTAATTACGACTCTAACTCAAATATAACTAATATTTCCTTATACTATAAATATGAGCAACAGAAAAATTTGACAACCTAACAACAATTTATTTTTTCTTGATTTCGAAAACTCAATAGATAAAATTCTAAGTATTTCTACATATTTGCAACTTTAACTTAATACAAAATTGTTACAATTAAAATATTACCAATCATTGGTCATTTATATTGAGTTATCTTGCGTTATTTTAATCCAAACAATATTATAGTAATAAGTGGCCAGTGAGTAGGAAATATTACAAACTTCATTTTGTGTTATAAAAAAGTTTTATCAAAAATGTCATAAGTAACTGAAAATTATTATTAATTTTTCTTCTCAGATTTATAATTTTAATAATGTTTTCTATAAAGTAATGAATAATACCAGCTGTTAATACTCAATTTAAGTCAATCATTGTCTTCCAAAGTTCGACATTTGTCAATGTTTATAAGCAACAATAATTGTCAAACGAGGTTTGATTTACAAAAAATTGTTTAAGTTGATTATGTCTTACTAAAGACAACTCAACTGATCATAAAACTGTACAATAATTTAGTTTTAAATTATAAAACATTTGATTACATTTTCAAATACTACACGATACAAATCGATTGCCGTCGAAGCCATTTGATAAATTGACTGATGTATGTAACATTATAAGAACTATTTAAAACCGTATAAATATTTTCTTTATATCTTTAATAAATAAATATAAAAAGGCTTAATAATGCGAGTTTTAAACTATCAATAAGATATAAATTTAAAACATTTATTTTACAAATTGATCTACCTGCCGTATGAGGCGGTTAAGGCACCCTATTAGTGTAATATGATATTTTTGTTTGGCTAATACACATGCGGGATTCCTTAAATGTAATCGAAAGACTACCCGGTATCTATTGTTGCAGATAATTTGTAATAGTAAACATTTTGGCGTATTGTTCGTTTTTTAACATGGAATTTGTTATTCGATAGCTATTTTCCATTCCGTAAAAAACTAAAAATTCGCGCTCAGTTATGTTATACAATTATGTTACAAGTTTTTTTTTGAAAACGTATAAATAATATTTAATTAAATTAGTATCCATGAGAGTAAAGTGGCACTAAAGTATAAAATAAAAAAAAAAGTTAATAAAAAATTATGTTTACGCTTACGCTTACGCTTAATACACTCACAGCCCCACAGTAGGATTCCCTGTGTCGTGGGTGCTATGGACACACACAAAGACGAATACACAAACACCCAGACCCAGAACAGAAATCTAAATTCATCATTCAGATTTCTGTCTGACCGGGGATCGAACCCGGAACCCACTGCGTGTGAGACCGGTATGGTGACCGCTCCGCCACGCGGGTCGTCGTCGGGTTTATAAACTTTTTTAGAAAACATTTCAAATATATTACCTGTTTGAAATTATGTAGAAAGATTATTTACGTACAAAGTAGGTATTCTTTCTGGCTTAATCCGAATTTCACGAACGTTGAAAACTATTTTATCTTCTAATATTAATACTTACCTATGTCACAAATATTAAAACGTGCAGAGTTTGAATAGAAAATAATTTCATAATTATGCATTTCAAAGATACAAAGAGTAAATATTTTTCAACAAACTAAACACACATTTAACATTTTTTACATATGAAAGTAACAAATGAGCAAGCAGTCCATCTAATGATAAGTGGCAACTGCCGCCCATGGACATCTGTAATCAACTTCAGATATGATTAAAGTCCTACTTAAGGATGTTAGTACATTGCTACCACTATAGGCTAAGTTGGAATGCCTAGGATAAGCATGTCTCATATAATACCAGAATACAGCAGCCACTGCTATTATAAGGCAGAAAAAAGTGCCTCCGGATTCGAACCACAAAGAGTTCTACCACCTTCAAAAATAAATTAATGTTAATTAAAAACTAAATTGAAAACTAAGATTTTCCACAATACGGGTAGGTATTCATCATTATATATTAGAAGTGAGTAAGATAGACTAATTGTTAACACCTAATTTAAATTGTTTTGCATATTTGAATAAGAAATGTACGCAATATATTTACTTATAATAAAAATTAAATTGAAAATTTAAATAACCCCCGAAAGATAAGAGATCTATTCCTGGGCCATATTTAAAAAAAATATATATTTAGAAAATGTATTTAATAATGCACTGGTAGATTTATACAATATTATTATTTAAATACTTCTAATTATAATTATAAAATGATGTCGGTTAAATTACCGATAGAACGATCTTTTTGTTAACATTTCTATATATTGCAATTATATTAATAATTACACAAAATATGATCACATTAATTATTTATAATTACAATTTATTACGTTAATTTCGCGTAACATATAAATGCTGATTAAAACGAACAAACGTATATAAAAAGAATTAAAAAAGAACCATGACAATGTAGACCTTTGATCCCGCCGAAAGTAGCGAAGTACATTGTACGATTGAATGTCCAAACGTAATTTCGTTAAATAGAGATCTCCAAGTGTATTGTGAGTGGCAAATAATTTTTGTGGTAACCGATATGGGCACAATGGGTGACAGTGATGTGGGATTTGCAAATGTCGGCTGGTATTTGCTTTTTTAACTAATGTTGCTGTTGGGATGAATAACGGTTAGATAAATGGAATTGTGTCAAACGTTTTTGTTGTCCAACTTTGTGATCTAGAAAATACTTGAAAATACTTGTATCTAGAAATAGATAATTAATACAAGTTAAGATATAGTTCGTATAAGTTTGATATTTATGTAAATTTACTATAACTAAAATTATCTGTAAAAATAAAAAAGATAGTATGTTTTTATAAAATGTCTTACTTTCCCTATGTTTTTTACATACCACAGTTATTTTTTAAAAGAAGTTCATGTTATACTAAAAATATATTGTAAACACTTTTAATTCATCGCTTGTAATAAATAAATAAAAGAAAACAAATTGTAAAGTCAAATGTAAATGGATTTACATTGATGAATGTAAAATTTGACAACACATCTGCAATAAACTATTAGGCAGTAAAATGTACAACATGCCATAGGGACACTCAACAAAAACGTCAAATTTGAACTTTTACACGCAAGCCGACAAACGCATTTTTGACAAAAAGCCATCGTGAAATCAATAAATCGAATGTAGAGTCAATTCAAGCGTTCCGACAAAGTAGCGAAATACTGCAGCGAACAACAGCGCTCTATTATTTATACTTCAAAAGCCAGTATTCGAGTGTTGACAACTCTATTATGTAACAACTCTCAGGGGTGTCTGTCGAGTGTGACAATTTTTTCACGTATTAATGACATATTTTTTGAAAGAGCGACACAACCATTGACAGTTTTGCAAGTTCTCATACCGTCATTACACGGTGCTAAGCGATTCGGCTTGCTTAATGGTCCCTTGGCAACTGTAGAGAAAGAAACTATTGTACTCGTAGAGTCTGATAGAAAGTGAAATGTGAATAATTATAATAAATCGTTTCGGTACTAAATTAATTTGACATAAAATGTCTAAAATACTTAATTTTCTGTATTATATGAAATGTGTGGTTAACAAAAAAAAATACAAATACGCAAATAAAACATAAAGTTCGTCTTTTTTACTAATTCGTTTTAATTAAAAAAGTATGCAAATGAATGTATTGTAAAAAATAATGACATAAAAATATTTTTTTGAAGTATTCTGCCCGGTCGACTCCATAAGAAATGAAGGATAATTTCCTTCATTTCTTGTGGAGTCGACCGGGCAGATTTTTATTTTTTATTAAAAATAATAATAATTCATTTTACTTTACAAAACAGCACCTTAAACGGTTAGCCTCCGTTGTTATCAATAGGTAAAAGTCGTTAAATCTTGTCGGAGGACTAATTGTTATTACTATTTTTTTCCTTACAAATAATGTCAATTAAATTCAAGAAGAAAGTCACTATCACAAGCAATGCTCCTTGATGACGCAGAACGGTGTGTAGTTAGTAAGTGAGTAGAAAATTCAATACAAAAGTATTAAGCCTAAATGAGTCTAAAGTGGTACCGATTACTGTAGTTTTGTTTTATCTGTGGTTTTTTTTTCTCTCTGAATAAAAGGTCATTCGTTTAACAGATCAGAATTCTTACTTATATATCGGTTTATTTCAACGTAATCCCAATACCATTGCTGGGCACGGGTCTCATCTGATGTGGGCTTCGTTACGTCTTTCTTCGCCGTTATAGTAAGTGATGATTCATTTCTAATGAGAAAGTAACTTCGAAAACCAGAGCCGTATCTGAGGTCAGCTACAGATGTGTACTGCCCCTAAAGACTAAGTAGGAAAGAATCCTGTCTCTTTCCTGCCATATTTTCGAAATTTGAACATCAGAACACTACACTTTTGTGCTACAGAAATAAAATTTAAACCTAACTAAATAAAAAAAAAATTAAATTAGGTCCAGGGATAATTTAGTCCAAAAACAGAATATAGAGTCGATTTTAATCTTCTTAACCCGATACAACTCCCAGTGTTACGATACCTAGTTTTTTCAGACAAAAATAATATAATCCCTATGGGCTCAAAATAACACCTTCTGGTCTCAATAGCCGACATCAGCGCCGACGATGAGGCTTAATAAGGATTAAGATAGAGCCTTTTTTAAAAGTAAAAAGCTCTCGATGTATCGCTCTTATGAGGTCCTTTATTTTTTGAGAAACGTGTCCATTTATATTCATTGTCTCTGCGCTGACATTTAGAAGATTCAGTTTAAATTTTCAATTAAATTATAGTCGTTTTATTGTTGAAGCTTTTAAAATTAAATGACTTATAAACGGATTTTATTTTGGTCATTTTGTAATATACCATAGTTCTATTTTGTGTATTCAGTACAATTTACTCACAATTTATATTTATTATCATTTATTTACTTTGCAATTAATTTTTGGCTTTATATCGAAATTTTAATATACACCATCAAAACTCGTCAATTTCTGTTAGGCAAAAATGAACAAATTTTGATTTTTGGTAGGCGAAAATTTAGATAGATTATTATAATGGGCACTATCCAACTTTTACTTACCAAGATCTAAGTTTGACAATTTACTGTCGTAGACATCGACCAACGGGCGTTAATGTCCAGATTGCTGATTATAAAAACATGAGATGTGAAAAATGTCTATTAAAAAATCGAACGATATTACGTAATTTATGACATTTTCCTTAAAAAAATCGGAGATATAAAATCTACATCAATCTTTATGACATAATGCACAAATTTACAAAATTTGACGAACATCCCTTGTTTACTAGAGTTGTGAAAGCGTAACAAACTTGCCTTGTCTTTGTATATATAAACTTACATTTCTGATATTAATGTGCATGCTCTATACGTCGTAGAGTCCGTGGTAGTCGGTTCTACCAAAGATAGTATTCAATACGCCACAATGGTAACAGATTGATTTATCGTGCCGACAACCTGTGTATACGTCTCTACGGTAGAGAATTAAATGTAGAGACAGCAGAACAATTAAATGTGTTATGTGTTAGAGTTTATAAAAGTAGAGTCTTAAAGTCGCACAGAATTTAATTTAACATGACTGAAAATTCGTAGAGCATAGAAAATTAACATACTACAAGATAATACTCGTGGCAGTGATCTATAGAGTGAGTAACTACATTATTAATTTTAAAACAGTTATTTAAACCACCCAACAAAAGTTCGTGCTAAATTTAGGTCTGACTAGAATTGGAATTCTGAAATCTGTACATTAAAACTTTTTATATGACATAAAAAACTTGATGTGATAAAAACAATATATTTTAAAACTGATTCAAGATTCCAAATATTGTTAATACTCACATCACTTCTATTTCTGGCTTGTAAAAACAGTGGTAGCACTAAGACGTGTTACTTATATGAGGCGTTGCAACTTAGTCGTCAGTGATACTTACCTGGGGACTCTTATCTGGGGATTATAGATGTCCATGGGTGGCAGTGGCCACAACATTTTCTATGTCTATATCATAAAAAATGTTAATGACACAGAGCAGCGCCACTGTTGTAAGGTAGAAAAAGGTTTAAAGGTGGTGGTAGAGTCGGACTACGAAGGTCTCTACCACCTTGTGAGCATTATGAACAGTTAAGAAATTGTATCAGTTGAATAACGGGCATTCACAGAACAATTGTATGGTTTCTACATAATCATGTTTTATCTGCACTACAGTTATTGCAAAAACGTGAATGCAGAATAAAGCAATTGTGTAGAGCTAATAAATAGCAAAATCAACGGTAGAGATTGTAGAGAAATCAAATATGTAGTTTTTGTAGTGATGTAAGATAACTATATCTTTATCTTAAGATGTATGAGAACTTTGATTTGTTATGTGTATTATTAGGCTTTGGTTGTAATGGAGTGACTTCAATTATATACGAGTTTTACAGTAGAACCTTTCGTACGATTGCGGAAGTCCGACACTTAACATCGGCGATTGATAATTTTAGGTGGTTTTTAGATGCCAGATACGCCGGTTTCAGATTTCCATTATAATGTATTGAAGGTGTATTAAAGGTGGTAGAAATCTTTGTACCTCAATCCCGAGGCACCCCCTCCGCATACATTTTTGCTTGAACCTGTAGTAATAACGCTGCTGTATTCTGGTTTGAAAGGCGTACGGGAGATGTACGTCCGAGGCGTTCCAACTTAGTCGATGTTATATGACTGACATAGATAATATAATTATTGTATACGTTTAGTTTTTTGGAGTAGCAACGCATTTGTGATGTGCAGTAGAAGAATAGCTCAATATTGACTAGGCGGATACTGGGGAAACCTCATACCCACTGGTGGGATGGAATGGTGGTCAAATATTTAATATTATATTTTTTCTTGCCAAAAATCTCTTTGTGTAAACTCAGCTTTATTACAGTAGTAAAACAGTAAAACTGACACTTAAAAGACCTTTTTATAAAGTATCTTCTATAGAATTGAAGTGGTCTTTAAAATATCCATGGTTCAAAGTGCCAAAAATTGTTTGTCATTATTAGTCATGATCTTACGATTTTCATATAAAAGATAAAGATATAAAAGATAAAATAGATTAACTGTATCGACGTTTGCTGATGGTACATTTTGAATCAGCGTAACGAATCGTTTGCCGCCGTTTTTTGCTGGCCATACAAATAAGACGAACGGGTAGATCAATGTACTAATTAATTTCTATTAACTCAACATCAAGTGTGTTATAAGTTCAAAAATGTTGTTATATTTCATGAATCATGTACTTTTAAATCAGTATAATTTAAAACAATATTTGAAAATACAGCAAAATGTAGCTTTCATCCCACATATATTTTTTGCATTTTAGTGTAAGAGGGTGGAGGGGAATTTCACTTAGAACACATTTTCTTGTACAGTTGGCTACAGGCCACTTCGTCTGATCGGTTACTATTATCATCTTATAAAAATATATTTCCTAAATATTTAATAAATCATACTTATCCCACTTCACCCCTATTTCATTTATTTGGTTAGAATTTTCAATAACATTTTCTTTGGGCTTATACTCTTCTACGGACATAGAACGTGCCAGACGTATATTTATATATACCTTAACACAACCCACCACAACACACGGGAAGTATCTAACTAAAAATTATGTATTCCAATACAAAAAAAAGGAAAAAAGGACTTTGTCTGAGACGGCCCGTGTCTGAACTTTAATGTCTGTAAAAACAAACGGGACCTTAATGTTCATCATCCTTATATAAAGAATTTCTGGGCAATATTTATTTTCTCCAGACCCGCCAGTTTGAGTTATGCGTTACATATCAATCAATCAGTGTTATTCTAATTAACCTGATAGCTATTCATTTTTATCACATTTTTATGCAAATATGATTTGAGGTTGATCCCGATTCTCCACCTGCAATAACTTGTCAGTAAGTACTTCTCACCTGATGTTAAGTGATATAATAATGGACTGGCAGAGAATGCTTATAGCATTAAGTTCGCCTTTGTACATATACATTGTTGTATGGTGCATAAAGATTAAATA
>DWRA01001032.1:0-19209 GCA_018250295.1 Spathilepia clonius | reverse complement strand
CCGTGAACACGATCCATGCAACTGGGTCGAAATATCGGCAACTAAGAAATCAAAATTTCGTATCGTGAGTACCCGTTACATATCAAAATGTACATACCTATCGTTACTTCACTTCTAATAACTTTTAACAGCACAGTGCAGTACATAATAACAGCAGCTTGGAATATCGACCATGCCCCGTTAACAGTTGAATTATATAAGGCTGGGCAGAGAAATTACATTGCTGTCGGTAGTTTGGAATTCAGTTTTGCTCTAACCTGTATAGCTAAGTGATTGAGGATGCCTGCGCTACGGAACTTCGTCCAATATTCCATTATTGCAATAGTATTGAATCTAGTTTTGTCTAGAATCGCCTTAAATATTGGTACCTAATCGTTGAAATGCATCAAAATCTATGTATTATAGTGTTGTGGTGTTAACACCTTTAGTTTCAAATTTTTAGAAACTATTTACAAGTATACTAATACTAATGAGTATTGGTTGATTTTTCGAATTTGTGAACTAAGCTTTTAGCGGATTATGATTTGCATGAATTTAAACTCCTTACATTAATTCTAAATACAATTCCAACTTTGAACTAATAAATATGTGCGAGTATTATAAATCAAATATGAACACAAATGGGATGATAATTGTAAGTCCATTACCATTTCACTGCTGGCCACAGAATTTACCCCGCTACGATAAAACCTAAAGGATTCTCCATTTTAAAATGAATATCACACAATCTTAAACGGTTTTCAATCTGTCTATAAAATCTAGCCGAAAGTTTAATCATCGTATTCCCTTGTGCTATTTTTGATCCGACACAGTGTCACGATGTATGCGTGTGTCGCCACGCGAGGTGGCGTGCTGCACGCGAGGCCCGCTAGAGATAGTTCGTGCTCCATCGCGCGATTGTAGTTTAACTACGCGAATTTTGCGAAACTTTGTGCCTTTGTGGTCGGAGAAGCACATTCCAGAAAATCTACACATCTTTATATTGGTACCTAGTCCGTAAAGTAAGCCTTAAACTTAGACTTACCTGCTGGATGGCCATTAATACGTTACCTACTCCGATTCCATTCCGATACGGGAGTAGTATAAGAAAAACAATTGTAAGCAACAGAATAATGGCATTTTGTATTTCACTATCAAGATTTATTAATAATGTTTAGCTTATTTTTTGTATTATTGGATTGTAAGTGGTTACATAACATGTATAATGGAAATAGGATTACATTCCTATTACTACTTTAGCTCTTTCACAAATACATCGCTCCGGCTATGGACTAAGTAAAAAGCACCTCGTATAAATCTTTGCATTACCACAACTTTAAAATTAAAACGCGGCAGCGTTTCACAAATAAGTCTTGTGGCTAAACATCGTCTTAAAATGTAATTTCAACTTCAAGTAATTAAGTATATTAACGCGACATAATTGGCCAACTGCCGTAACTTTAGTAGGTTGCTAATAATGGAACCAAACAGTATTTAAATAATTTCTCAAGATCAAATCTCAGTATAGCAGTACCACGTATGCAGGTATAATGGTACGAACTCGTACACGCGACGTGGCGTGCAACACGCACGCGGATAGGGATAGTTCGTGCTCTGTCGTGCGATAGTAGTTAAATGACGCGCCTCGAAGAAGCGGATTTTGTGCTCCTTTGTGGTCGACCTAGCAAAGTTCACAACACGCTATAAACAAAAGATAAATGCTCAACATACAAACGTCAAATTAGAAACTACTACTCTATTGATTTTTCGATTTCTTTTTTATTAACTTGTACGCAATTAATAATTTGTGTAAGAAAATATAAAAACTATTTTTTATGTTAAAATTAATAACATTACATCGTAATATCGTAATCATAACATTCATAGATACGAGTTTCTCAAAACATTCTGACACTCAAACATCTAACGTCCGCGAAACTGGATGCTGCAATTTCGTTTAAATATTAACAACAGCATTGTAATAGCATAACATCACTGCAAGTTTCTCGTAACATCCTCAGTCACTCGAACGTCTACGAAACTGAATTCCGTGCTGATGCAATTTCTCGATTAGCCGCTTGCCTTAAATAACTCTGCTCGAGTCGAACGCTGAACAACCGTCAACTGTTGGTATTTAAGTTATTTGTGCAATATCTAAGTTCTTCAGTTCAATATTGAACAGCATTTGAAACACAGCTTAGTTTCGGAAATATTACATAGTTAATTTTCAGCCAAATTCAGGACTTCGTGAATACCAAATAACTATGTTATAATAATTACATTTTACAGCAATAGTGTCACGTGGTATAAAAAACTTCAAATTATTGAAAAGTTATTTGCGTTCTAACTGTTTAACTAAATTAAATCAGATTGTCTCAAATACGATATAATCAGACTTAAATCATTTTTTCGCTCACTCGTATTTTTAAACTGCAATAGATTGATTTTATTTGATGTCTTCATACCAGTTCAAACACTAACCACAGAAGCTTACGAGAAATTATCTCGAGGACACAACAGGATGATTAATTGTTAGCAAACTATTATTTACGGAGCAAGTCGGGCCAATGCGATTTATGCGCAAACTGCGCCCCCTAGCGTCGCTTGATGACTCGCGTATTCCGCTTCAGTAGTTCTGAGTTACTTGTTACTGATAATGTACTGTCTTTTATCATGTTTCTAGTTGTTCTTGCTGGTTACAACCGCGAAGTAATTATAGTGAATAGCTTTTGCAGACAGTTTTAAGTAGGAATACAAACACTTTAAGCTGTCAAGTCGTTTCCTTTTTTTTAAATAGTGTCGATAGTTTTGTATAGCTGTAAAATTTGTATACTTGATCAATTTGTATACCTGTCTGGTTGGCCTAGGATCATACCGCTACACCAGTTTTTAATGAGATGCGGTTCTTACGTTTGGGTTGAAGGGAGTAGATACCGGCTAACTTACATATGAAGCGACTTCACACATTTCAGTTCTATACAAAATTGGTTCCAGACGTGGGTGATAGTAACCATCAAGTTCACTGCATGCAAAAAACCCATGTTACCGAAGCATGCAAATTATCTAACGTCGAATGGTCAACACTTCGACAGGTGACCGCTTGTGACAATATTTCTTCTCAGGAATTCACGTTAAGCTCGTTAAACCGGATTGCTCCAAGGCCTTCCTCCGAACTTATTTTTTTTTTACTAAGTACTTGAATTTCATTAGATAAGACGCATTTGCGGAACAACATATTGAGGCAATACAATGTGCGTTCAAACAACGCCTACGAGCGAGACACTCGATGCCTGCGCTCAGTAGTAAGTCGTTAAACATAACGTATGATCTTGTATCACGTCAGATACCGTGTTCTTAAAACAAGGTAATGTTAGATAGATTTGGCGCTGTAGGCTATCTACGTAATGGAGAGTACAGTTACTTACGCGCTTTTTATCATGGACATTGCACCACGGTAAAATGGACTTTGGAAATGCTATCTAATATATATTACACCTCAATACGTTTATTTTTTAATTTTACTCTAAATTTTGCGTCTTACCGAAAACGGGATTCGGAACCATGCGTAGTCCGACCATGGACGTAAGTTTTGTTAACGGGGGGTCCAGAACAAGTCCTCCTATCGTTTGTTAGCAAAAAAGGAATCAGATCGTGTTTTGTTTCCTCGCTTATGCTAAGGGGGATTTGGATCTCCAAACCCCTCCCCGCTTATATACCGCCATGAGTACGACGTAACATTATGACTGTTACACAGTCCAAATCCACGGTGACCATAAATCGTGCAAATTGACCGACGACGCTACAAACAAGAATATAATGCGCAGCACGCAAACTTCAGCCTCTGCCAACTTTCCGGTACTAAGTCCTGCCACCTTAAAAATTATGCTGTGTGCACGGAATCATAATACAGATTTATGTAGCGACATTATTCATAATTGTCATTATCGACTCATTTTTGTTCCAATGCTGGGCACGGGCCTCCTTTTAGAGTAAGAAGGGTTTTGGTCAGAGTCCACCGCGTTGATCAAGAGCAAATTGGTCGACTCCACAAATGTTCAAAAACTTGACGATTTCCATAATAACGTTAATTCCCAAATGACAATTAATTCCTAACACGCACATAACTATCTAAAATTAGAGGTGCGTGCCTGGGAATCAAACCTCGAACCCCCCAACTAAGACGTCGAGTTTCAACTACTAGATTATCACTGGATGCATTCTCAGGTGTTCTGCTTTATATTTCAAGCTATGTAATATAATGAGGCTTCATCATAATCTACTCAACAAATTTCTACAATGAAACTGAAATAGAATTAATAATTTAAATTTTAGTACGCCCGTCCGTTATCACCCTTAACCGGTCGAGACTGATTTACGCCGCACTGGCGAAGTAGCTATGAACGCTAGTGCCGACCACCTGGGGTGTACGGAGAGCTCAGGTCAATGGACGACGGCCTGAGCTAAAATTTCACAATTCTTATCAGGAGACGAACTATTTCCATCAGCAAAGAAGTAGCGAAGGCAGCAGGAAGATAGTAGATAGGTAGGTAATTCGACTTCATGGTTTCTACAGACTACCTTGTGGCAGCAGTGTCTATGTTCAAGTTTGAATAATGTTGTAAAGAAGACATATCAACACAATACAACACACCAACCGCAGGTAGGACATTAAGCCTGTTTGGGCTTGGTTACATGTTTCTCTAGGTGGAAGGAAATTCTAACTTAATAAAAAATAATAAGAGCTTGCAATCTACTAAATGTTAAGTTTTTACCGACGACCATTTAGATTTGTAGCAAATATCATAAATAACAAGAGCCCTGCGCGAAATTCAGTAGCCACTTGGTAGTTACTTCTGAGGACCAAAGTGAACTGTTTAAAAAAATGTCATATCTGGCTAACCGCATTTTCCAAACGAGAACATGATGTCTCTTCACGGCTTTCATTACACTAAACGCGGTAGAATCTACTCATTTTTAATTTTCGCCTTGATTCATCCTTACCTATTATTTCCTTCTCGTAAAATACGCCATCTAGTGAACGTGTTTCAAACTTTTTTCATCCAACTAGCAAGACAACCGCCCAGTTAACCCTCACTTGAAGAATCATTAAGTACATTCTGCATGACATAGATGGCGCTGATCTCATTGAAGACCTTTACAAATAATAGGGGAAATATACAACCGTATCAAATCAGATGTAATTAAATTATCACAATGAGGAAGATTAATCATGAAACATCCCGCATCAAGCATTAGATATGCCGACAATTTATTAATAAGGATCTAAATGATTCTACAGAGCATCCTTTTAAATTATTTTGGGCAACTCCACAGATGTCAGTAAAAATTATAGACATGAAATAAAACAAGCGTTATTATATGTATATCTTTCAACACTTATATCAGATGTATACATCTCATGGCATTAGATCCTATTGAGCTTTGTTTTGAACATCTTATCAACAAATGTATATTTTTCTTACCTGTCCCTACTACATTCCTGGCTAACAGCCAAGTAGCCAGTGTTGCTCATGAGGATAAGAAGATTCAAAAGCATACACAGATCCGATGTTATTGGTATAATATGGAGCCCAAAACCTCACAGAAGCCTGAATACTGTTAATACGTAAAGCAAAAATGAGTGTGGTGTTCTCCAGAGATAAAAGGTCCCTTTGGTTTGTCGTCTAAGCAGCAAAAGACTATGTAATCCACTTGATGATAATTGATCATTGCCACCCACGGACATCTATAACAATCAACTCTAGATAGGATTGCGATATATATGACTAATTTTGGGTTAGAACCCAAAGTCGATCACATGCGTTAGGTATAGCCTATAAACAATAACGCATCAGCAACGGCACCTTTACCGTTCTAAATATTGTTTTACATAATAAAACTATCATACTTACCAATATTACTCGAGAATTCAGAGAGTAGCGGAAGTTACTACCAACTATTACCTACTCGATGAATCAACTGATCGCAAATACGGTTAGTCACCTGCGATCTCCAGTGCAGTGACATCATAACCTGTTAATGATTACAATTACATTGTGTAATTGTTGATCATTTCATACTGTTATTTATTATTGGTGTTTTGTAAATAATGTTGTGAAAGTATGATTTAGAAATATGGCACAACAATTATATTATGTAAGTATGTACATATGTAAGTACCTAAGTAAAGGTTTGTAGGGTACGGTGTGTAACCCAGGAATTCGCTAAGGTACATGTTATTCCCACCATTACTACAGTTGTGTATTCGATAATAACCATTCGTTACATACAATGGAAAAAACCCAAAATAAAATTAGTCATAGAATAATAATCAAATAAAGTTAATACTTGTTGTTAAAAGTAGATAATTACCTACAATTTTAACTCTTGTAATATTTTAAAAGACGCTTATATTAATGAGAAAATAAACTAAGACCCACGTAAAAGTTTTAAAGTACCTAAATAGCACTGATCATATTGACACACAATTACATCTAGTGTCAATTTTATAAGCTGTGTACTCCGAAATTTCAACAAAAGTTATCATTGTTCGATTCGATACAATCCTATCTGCGATACATTACAGATGTTCGTTAGCTGCAGTAGCCATCTGCCATCCCGTGGATCGCATTCACATTTACTATTATCATCATCATCGTCAACCCATTATTGTCCGACTGCTGGGCACGGGTCTCCTTTCAGAATGAGAGATTCAGCCATAGTCCACTGCGCTGGCCAACTGCGAATTGGTAGACTTCACACACTTTTTTGCGAACTTTTTTTTTTATAGAACTCTCAAGTGTGCAGGATTCCTCACGATGTTTTCCTTCTCCGTTATAGAAAGTGATCATTAATTTGTAATACGCACATAACTTCGAAAAATCAAAGGTGCGTGCCTGGGGCTTGAACCTCGGACTCCTCGACTGAGAGGCCGTGATTCAACCACTAACTAGGCTATCACTGCTACACTATTATAAAATACTGCTTACTATTATAAAAACAGTGAATTATAATAGAACATAGATATAATAAGTGGAGTAGTTCATCAAATCGCATCATTAGTCCCAATCCAAGAGTCACTTATCTCCGAGCCGGGTCGAGTGTGTCCGGTTACAGTCATTGGTCCCACAATTGATACTCACCTCTACAAGCCTTAAGACAATGTCCGTCTGTACATTGAAAATTAAACGCAAGATTTCGGCTAACCAATTCGAAGATTAATACTAAATTGGTTTGTCCGTCTGCCTGTACCTTGAAAATTAAACACTGTGCCAAGATTTCGGTTAATCAATTGGGTAATTACTACTGAATTGATTTGTCCTCTTAAGGTCATAACTAGTACCTACCACCTACCTATATATTTAATCTGTCTCCCGAAGTTACTGAATGTACCTATGGGCATTTTTAGATGCGTAACTCAATCAAGTTTTTAACCGCCTGTCGTTATTTACTACTGTTACTTTATGACTGCTTTTGTTATATTCTTTACTTACCTAAAATGGCAAATAAAGAGATCAATGTCTTATTTTGCGTACACGTTTATTTATTTATGGGTGGTAGTAGTATTTGGTGAAAACAAATATTTTATATATTATACATACACACATACACGCCCGCAAACAAGCGAAGCGTGACCATGATTACCAGCAGCATCATATAGAGTTGAGGTCTTTTCAGATTAACTTAAACGGTATACTAATAAATTAGTTCCCTCATGTTAATATGAGTTAGTAGTTACTGGTACCTACTCATCGTACTCAAGTACGCGTGTTTTCTTATATCCAGTGTACCTATACATTCCAACCTAACACGCGACTTTCTATTATTTTACAATTATGCTTTATAAATGTTTCATTTACTTAATTTACTGTTACAAATGCCCCTTAATTTATAAGTACGTTTTTTCGACTTTATTATTTTTTCCATTTCACTGGAGCTTCCCTATCACCCGCGACTCACTTATAGATGTTTTGTGAATTTGACCCCCAAGGGTCGCGTCCAATAACTTAAAAATACAAATTTATTGTATTGATTATTGTTTATTTATGATTATTGTATTATAAATGCATATTGTATTGATTTCTGACACCGATGAGACTGACTCCAAGTATGCACACCGACAACTTTATGAACTTAATCTAGTTTATAGTGTGACACCACTTGACCTAACCACACGATATCGGCGCGTGTATTAAATCAACGCAATTCGCTCGTCGTGTCAACATATTATTTCTGTCGTAGCAGTGCTGTGTTATTGCTATTTTATTTTATATCTTGTAACTGCTCTATTGCGATCAAACCATGTTTGTCCCATTATTGGGTAGAGGTCTTCTTACAGAATGATAAGATGCGTTTAGAAGCATGAAATTCTGCTGAGGAATTCTTTGTCTAATATGGAAGACAATTTTTTGTATAACATAAAGAAAGATTTATAAAAACTCTATCCCCTAAGGAGCTAAAAAGGAAGCGAAAACTTTCAAAGGTTCTAACCTAGTCTATACGATTTCTACCACTTCTATGAGCGACTTGGTGTGATTCTCATAAATACAACTCCTTAACATCAGGCAGGCTGAATTATTTGCACATTGTTTCCATGAAAAAACAAATCAGTGCTCTACAATTGAGTGCCTCAAAATCCTAACAAACATGAATCACGTACATTCAGAGGCAAAGCATAAGCTAATACAATAAAACAAAGCTAAGACCGCAATGGTTACTATGGCGATGCATTATTCAATTAGGCTGATAACACTTAAGGAGATTACTACTAATAAAATTGTAATGTCTTATTTCCGAGACGCGTGGGCACTCGACACCACAGGCCGGTGCGAATGTTTCTAGATTATACTCCTTATCAATGAAATACTGAAGCGAATACCTGTTATGTTTTGCTATACAGCTTCAGGCTCCTATTTATGAACACAGATTTGTGGTCTACATCGTGCAAAAGAGCGAATTGGTAAGGAAGTACCTAAGGGTTGACCAACCCACGTAGATTTTCAAGCCGGCAATAAGGCCTCCGCCAAGTTTTAAGAAGTGATATCCAATAACAAGAACCGAAATTGACAGTTTAATCTTGCACTCGAAGCACAGATACGTGGCGTGCATATGTAGCCACTAGGTACCAGTCTCCCATCTAACCCCCAACGGCGCCAAACGTTGCTAAACATACTAAATCGATTATTAGGTAGGTACTAACAAATTACTAATTACAATTGATTCCCCTTGCTTCATACTCCATTATATTTTAAGTTCAAGCAAGTACACTATAATGAACATTATACTTATCATTAACAAAGTTCTTTGTGGGTAAATCAAAAATGCCGTGAAGGTAGTTGACATTATGGGTGCAGCTAAGGGAAGCGCACCCCTATGCAGTGTCGCATGGGGTTTTCCGCTTTAATTAAAGTTTATTAGAATGTACACAACCGCATCAGGAATTTATATACTTATATGGATAAGTATTAGAAGAACAGATAAATTTGTAGGTTCCTGCTTCATATACCTATTAAACGTCGAAATATAGGTACTAAGAGGAACGGAAAATATTAAACTTTTAATTATCTGTATTTTATTACAAATAATCTGAGAAGTATTCAAAATACTTTAAATGTTCTAAATTTAAAATCAATCAATCATATTAATCAAGTTTAAACTAAACATACCTAGGTATACGTATTTATTCGCATGTAGATATTCTTTAAAACCGTTACCTTCTGAGGGCAAACTTTTAAAAAATCCAGAAAAAGCTACTCCCAAAATCACAGAGGATATAGCCAATCAACGAAGCGAGGTAGATAATCTAACTCGCGAAATGGATGACACATTTAGAGCGTAATTCAGACAATAAGCCGAAACCTTCAACCCGCCGCTGCCTGCGTGTACCCAAAAATGTTCATTGTCTTTTAATGTTCGTTACACATGGGAACTTGTGTCATATATTTTTATAATTTTTATTGTCTCTTGTGTTTTTATTATATAAATCTAAGTATTTACGTAAATAGACATAATAATTAATACTTGCAATACAATAGAGTTTATCAACATGAATACACTGAAAAAAAGGTACACATGTACCTATTGTTTGTTTTTTTTGCATTTTAGACGTTATATTTGTATTCCTATAAAAGAGCTTAATGTGACAAAGTTATTGCAGAGAGCGTTACTTATTTTATTTCTTTTTAATATCTTGGATGGTCGTGATATATGTTAGGATTGATACAATATGATAGGATTTATGTAATGCGAGGAGTAGCTAATGTTATGAAATTTTACTACCGATTAATCTTTTCTATAAGTAGCAATCCGACAATAGAAAAATAATAATAGGTCACAGATAAGCTAATTTATTTAAAGTCATTAAGAACAGACAGTAAATATGTTCTCATAATTTATTGATTTTAAATTAATATATGCTACGGAGTCGACCACTAACCAATCTTTATATTTTTAGATACTTATCGCCACTTTACCGCGGTTCTATTAATTGTTAGGGAGACGATACGCATGCGCCTGTAATACCGGCCACCCCTAGCAAAACGCAATTACACGTTTGTCTCTCAAATTGAACAGACGAAAAAATTCCCTGTCGGATACCCCAGGATCTGTGGAACGGTTAAGTGTTGGAGTTTAATAAACTGTTTAATTAAGACTAAGTCAGATCGAAAGGGAGCAGTGTCGTGCGCGCGCGCGTCCCGACACCATGCTGGCAATCGCGCTCATTCTGCTCACGAGCGTCACAGTCAAAGCCAGAGCATTCAACATAACTCACCTTATAATTCCCGAAGTTGTCCCACCTGGACAAGAGGAAGTCGTCGTGGAGTGTAGATATGATGCAAATTTCACGCTTCTCAGCTGGTTTAGAGGACCGACCGAATTCTTCCGGTATAAACCTGGAGCTGCGCCGAGTACTCGCTCGTTTCCGATCCTAGGCGTTGGAAGAATCGAACTCATCGCGTGTGGACCGACCGCATGCCGACTCAAGCTGGGAGGGTTGACTGAAGAAGCTTCCGGATTGTATAGATGCGATATCGAACGGGACATACCACCGCACCTGTTCGAAACTCGAGCTAAACATATGGAAGTCCATGGCCACGAACACAGGCGACCGTTACTACAAGGACTGTCGTCTGAATACGGCGAAGGTGACGAGATGCAGGCCTACTGTCGAGGTGCCGCCGACGCCGAGCTGCGGTGGTACATCAATGGCCGCGAAATCGAAGAGTTGCGTGGTTCTACAGTTTTCAAGAGGACGAGCTCGAGACTTATCTACGGCGGAGTGCCCCCAACAGTGACCGTACAGTGTGCCGAATTCAGGCTCGGAAGGCTATTAGGTTCTAATCACGAAAAAGCGAGGTGGAAGGATTTAACCACTCATAAAGACGATGTACCACAGGAGCAAAGGAGTGCATCAGTCTCGTTAAAAATGCATTTAGGAGTGCTGTATTCTTTGTTAAATTTGTATTTGTTTATTAATTAAATAATTGAAAGTTATTTCGGTTGTCTAATAATGTTTTCACGGAAAAATAATACATAGGATTTTAAGCAAAGTATATGGCGAATGGTTTTTTAAACATCTGTGACATTTCATAATCTCATGATAAAGATACGTAATTGTTTGTTTTTAGAATATCCTACTTATATCTATAAGTACAGGCTATTTACATGACTTTTACACAAACTTCTTCACCTTTTTGGCATTACTAGAAATCATTTGATTACAATCTTTAAATATACGTACATAATATGTCCCACTGCTTGGGCATAGCCTCTCCACCGGAGAGACCCAGAGCATATTCCACCACGATGCTCGAATGAGGATTACTACTAGTACTAGTACTAGTTTCTTAACATTTAGCTTAACTTATCAATTAATGTATATAACGCAATGATAATTCAAATGTCTAAGGCTCATGCGAAAAAATCTAAAAAGTGCTCCAAGAACGAAGGTGCACGACAGCGAAGCTACAGGGGTTCCTTTTTTCTTAGATAAAAAGTACCATCTATCTTTTTCACATTATTATGTTCTGTTATTCAAACACACTCACACTCACTTACACATATTTACAAAATTACTTCACTGCTCGCATACATTATTATAATTTAATTCATTTGTTCTTACCTTGATGTTCATTTTTTAAATCTACTATGTATAAAGCATGTTGAGGGTGAGCGGGGCCTCACAAAACAAGCAATAAAACGGTCATAGAATAGCTCCAAACATTGTATATTTTTACCTACTTGTACACTGGAATATATATATATATATATATATTTACTATTATACGGCACTGTAAAATAAAATAATAGTTTTACAATGTTTATTTTCAAAACATCTATAAATACCAAAACCTTCCTTTATAATAGGTGTGGTATAATAAATAACACGAACATTGGGTACCTACATTTTTTTTGCGGTTTACACCATCAAAAGAGGATTAAAGGAAATAAATCTATATACACATATACAAGTTTTCCTTGCCGCCCATAGCATCTAAAATCAATTTCTGAAAAAAACAATAATCTTACCTGATAACAATTACAAATCATTACCGACTGTTAAAGCACTTTACAACAAAAACCCACTAATTGTGCAGTTACAACTTTGCATGTACTTTAATAACTTTACACAATAGTCAATTGATTTTCTTCTTGATCTATTTACAGCTTTTCTTTTTAATACTTTTATGTACGTAATAGTTTTATGCCAGTATCTGTGTGTTATATATAAAACATTAAAAAGTGAATATACTTATATAAAAATTATACGTTGCGTCGCCTACTTCTACTTTACCACAACCTTTTCAAAGTCTTCAAAAAATACATCCGGGATGCATTGCAGCTTTAATGCAGAAATTCAGTGGCGATGGCTCCTCCGTAAACCAACGGCAAAGAGTTCCTATAGCGTTCAAATCTATTGTAACTCTATAAGTAGGTATGTACATACATATAAAACAACATTGTCTCGATAACATATTTATGTTATCGAGCAAATCGGCAAGATATTTATCTTGCCCAACATTGCTACCCCGGATGACTAAATGAAACGTCTGTGATAAGTGTCTGTCTCCCTTACCACACTTTTTAAACTAAAAGAAACGGGTGCAGCGGTGGTGCCTACGAAATCAAACTGTTTTTACGTGTCTTTTTGTCTTTATTATGTAGTGTTTAACTAATGAAATATTTAACTAAACAATCAGTTACCTTAGTAAGTGACCATCCACACGCATCTGAAACTAACCACAAATAGGTCCTACTCAAGGAAGATCACAGATACAATGTTAGACTAATCTACATGAAAAATTGAATTTAAGCCTACTAAGGGAAACTATCAGTAGGGTTTTTATTGAAATAAATTTTACTGATATAGTAACACCCTATTTGATAAATATAGAATAATGACAGGTGTATATATATACTATGAAATATTATGTAACAGTACACAAATAATATTTCGCAATAGTACAGCTTCTTTTAAACTGTTACAAAATATTTTGTTGTGTGTTCTATAAATTCTCTGAGTCACGTTCGAGCGGCAAAAATTGCATTATTGCACCATAAACAGAAACGAATTGCCACTTATAATCTCTACTTAAAGTATGGCAAAATATTCTGGAATCTCACGAAAAAGTAATGACATATTTTGAATACTACGAATTTTAAAAGTCATGGGATACTATAAGAATACTTATAATAAAGTGATCGATTACCCTTGTCTTATTATCCTTCAAAAGTACACACTAAGTAAACTTCGAATGGTGAATTCTGTACGTTTGTTGGGTATTTACAGTACTTTAAATAGCAACACTAAAATTAAGATGGCGTCGAAAATGGCTGCCAAGTTTTCCATGCTTCGGTCGACTCGACATAAAATAAAGTGACAGGCTGACAGAACGCATTGCGCAAATAAGCGAAGTCGTGTGTGCATGTTACACGGTTAAACATGTTAAAAAGTTTTCCTGAAATTTTAGTTTTATGTTATATTCGGTGCCCAAATTGTTCTATAAGAACTGATATACTGAACTGTTCTCCGTCTTGATTAAGTGAGAAACGTAGTAAAATAAATAGTGAATATAGTATTTTAGTTTTATCGTAAGTTAGTTAGCATTAGAATCGTTTCAAAATCATCATTCACCATGCCTAAAGGAAAGAAAAAAGGAAAATTCGGTAAGTATTAACTGTTTTTGGGTGTTAGAAACTGTGTACGATAAGATTGTGAAAGGGCATTAAACCTGGAATTTGTCAAAGAATGAGATCACGCTGCGACCTTGTGGTTAAGTCTCGGTAGCATTAATGACGGTCCACGTATATTCGCTTGAATATACTTGTGCTAGTCGCGTTACTATCACCTTGAGAAATCATATGTTGAGTGTGAGCTTTTACTCAGTCAAGATTTCCTTGTTTCACAACAGCACAGCGTCTAGTTCTTGACGCAACGAGACTTTCCAAACATCACATTCCAACAAACATACCTGCATATTTTATATTCAACAAATACTTTACATTATTTAGAATTTCATATTTGTTTTTTTACAGTCAATGAAAGATATAAATAAAATTATCGTAGAATATTCTAACCGCCAACTTTGAACATGAAAACAGACTTGACCTTGAAATATATTAATAAATTATGTAATTCTCTGTTGCTACCTAGTATACATTTTACATTTCCTGCTATATCAAACTAATGTTCATTTGGTAGTTTTATTATCACAGTCTCAATCAAGTCATGTCAATACAATGATTTTGCTAATAATGTTTTCTGTATGCTTTCAACTATGAATGATGTATGTTGGATGTACTTTATGAATGTTAAATATGGCAAATGTATAGATATTCTCATCCTTAGGACTAAGCAAGTATGCCTCATGTTAATAGACATGAAAATCATACCCTATCATTTATTATCAGACCAATGTGATTATGTCATGTGTGTGTGAATTGTTGTGAATGTGTAATGATTGCCATGGCGAATTCCTGGTGTTCTTGTTACACAAAAATGTTAACAAAATAAATGTTATGTTATTATTATGTTAAAAATGTTAAAAACATTTTTGTGTCAGTGGCATCCACATGATACAACATTCCAATGTAGGGTTTTAAATTTAGAAAGTATTATTTATGTTAAATAATAAGCTAGAACAGTAGTGATTCACAATGATTGTGATGCCTATATAACTGACTGACATCTGGTTATCCTAATATAAGGATTTACCGTGGTTTTGTACTTCAAAGCATGAATCACTGCTGATCTAATGGTTCTATATTTTTTTCATATTGAATTTTTGTCTAGACATATTTGCACAAAATATTTTTATATTGTACAATCTTATTGATTTCGTAACATTGAGAATATTAGATATGGTATATAAAAGAGAACATATTTTTTGTATAGGTCTATAGATGCAAAGGTATTACAAATTATCGGTTACAATGATTTGTCAAGATTAAATCCACATGTGTACATTAAAAATACAACATACACAACTTAAAAAGAAATACAATTACAAATAAATGAATAAACAATAAAGTCCAAAATGAAGCAGGTAACTAGAAATGGAATAATATTGTCCCTTTGTTCTTGAGTGCATTCAAGTTCATGTATCATATTGTGTACTATGAAAGTGTCATTGTGTTTGGTAAGAAAGCGAGACCACTCTTTGTTCAATGCCCTTAAGAGGCAAGGCTTTGTTTCAATGTTTTATAAAATGGAATGGTTTTGTTATATAAAACAAGAGTCCTAATGTCCAGTCCACATTCAGAGGTTACCGCAACATGTCATGTATTAACAGAAGTCATTTTGGATTATATTGAAATCATTAAGTATTCTCCAGTTTAAAGTAGTCTTTCAGTTAAAAGTGTTCAGTCCAGATTAAAATGTTCCTAAAAGCCTAAGAAACCGGTGTGTGTCTCTGTACGGCAATGTTTCTTAATCTGTAGTCTGTGTATGTGCATGGGGGTCCACTGTCTTATCATATCTTAGATAATTAGATAATTATATCAATAAATTCCAACCAACATCTACACTTGTCCATCCAATAATCCATCCATGGACTAAAGCAGGTTAAGAAACACTGCTCAATTCAATGAAATTTTTTACACTATTGAAAATATTGTATAAATAATTGTTTTATACTACATAATTGTATTTTGTAACACATTGTATTGTATAGTTAGTAATAAAAACATATTCTACATATTAATATTCTGTTGATTCTTGCATTTAGTTATGCAATACTGCAAACAACACATTTGTCTAGCATTCAGTTTGTTTACTTGATATGTTTACATCATTAGAAGAATTCTTGGAACTTGTTAATTGTAATTAGGTAATTATTTAAGGTGAAGTCATAAGTGTTGATTTCAATTTTCCAAGAAATAATGTTACATAGTTGAAAATAATTAGGGAATGTTTGCATGGTATCAACATGATTTTGGAAAGATTCTTAATTACATGTTGTTTGCTCATAACAACACTGCGTCTTGTTCTATGGAATAGATTAGCTGAGGAGTTAAATCAAAAATATAGACGGTTCCTAAGATGCGGAGAATAGCTATTCAGTAAGATGCAGCGACAAGAATAGTGATTGTGAGAAAATTTATTTACAGGGATCAGTACCTAAACTTGTTGAGAACTTAGTTGCAATATGCAGTAACTAATTTGTATCCTTACACTTCCAGAGCACAGAAGAACCGAGCAGGCATACTCGTCAGACGAAGATGCTGGCATCGACATGACGATAGACAACTGCTCGGAAACCTCGGCGCAGTCCGATCTCAAGAGCAACCACGATGAAGCAGGTAAGCATCATTACTTTAAACTTTGAATTAAGCAATGTGTACTAAAGGGCTTAAGATAGTGGGCAATTAATGAATTTAGTGAGTAGAAGATCAACCTAAGTAGTGTATTTAGTTATTTACAATGTCATTTAGCTGTATGTTTAAACATCCATGTCATGACCTTCTAATGCTCATTTATGTATTTAGAAGTACTTTTTGAAGTCATTTCTATTAACCGACAAGATTGTAGTATTAAATTTAAACATCAAATTCAAATCTTTTTCTTGTAGATGTACTATACTGATTTCTACATTCAATGTTATGTACCTTATGTAAGTATTTAACTAAGCCTATTGTGTGTAACGCAATTTCCTTTCGCACTATTGTAAAAATTAAGTTTGTTGTTGTAAAATTATAAGTGTTAAAATTATTGCACATAGTGAAATGTTATATGTGCGTCAAAACCTCAATTTATTTAATTAATAACATACTTATATTATTATATCTTCAAACTTACGTTATTACCCTACAAGTATAATGAAAGTAGTTTGTAAATTTTACCTGCATTCAATTTCTCTCACGTTTTTACCGATTACGGGTAATTTATAGCACAAGATAAGTTAAAATAGACGGATGCCGCTTATCAAATTATAAACATTTTTAACCTTCATTACATTGTTTAAAAACTGCATAAAAATAATATAAATATTTGGAAAACAAATACATTCATATCACACAATAATTTTACGTAAGAGAACAATTTGATGAATTTACTAATTAAACCACCAAACTCAATATTGATAAAATAAAAGTATCAATTATTATTATTAGGTATCCCTTTTGCCCATGTTTTATTAATGGGTGATTATAATCAGATTATTATAATCAGATGTAGGGTAATTGTTTATAAATGAAAATCCTTTCTCTGTAATAAATATTCCATTCCATGGATGGATAGATAAACAATATTTCAAAGTTCTTATCACATTGATGCTAGTGTCACAAACATCAATTTTCTTAGGTCAATTTTTTATCGCACTGATTAAAATCCGACCCATTTCATTGGTCTTGACACAACAGCTAAACATTTGTAAACAGCCATTCCTACGTACTAATGCTAAATCGATAGTACCTGCACACGTAAGCCAGTCATTGGAACACGACAAGTGTTGATCTCACGACCTTCCGACCACGTAATACTATTACATTACTATTACATATTGTGTGTATCGTTATGCTGCTGGATTTTATCCGCAACTCACTACGCGTAGAACGTAACGCGATGATATTATCTTTTCAATCTATGCATTGTCAAGAAAGATAAAGGGTCGTTAAGTCGATAGTTTCGTACAAATTATTTTTCGAGAATATCAAGCTAGCATTATCCTGATGCACTCCGATGAAAATCACATGACGTGTTATATTACGTATTCGTTTTTATACCATGAAAACATTCCATCAATAATATCCTCTATAAATAAAAAGAGCCTACAGTCCACTCGATGCTAAGTTAACAACTTCAAGTCAGTTGGACTGGATATTCCGAGCTGGCTATGGATGTTTTGTAACTCATGCGACCCTTTCATACCAAATCTTTGAAACCAGAACACAACGGAGTTGAACATTAGTATAAATAGTGCATAAAGTGTCTGTGGTAAACAATGCAAAATATCATCTTTTAAAATATAAATGTTATGATATGCCCTTTGCCTATGCTATGGGTACGAAGGTGGTTTAAGCGCCAAACAGTTTTTTGTGGCAACCCATTATCTTCAAGTTTTCCTTTATAAGTGTGCAATCATATTTTATTATTACGACCAATGCATTTGTGTTAAGTTTTTGTTATCGCATTTAAAATTAATGATCAGATTATTATAATGTATGGTAATAATTTTGGCACAGCAATGCGATTTCATTTGAAATGGAAGATCATGTTCGTAATATTGAAGGAAATTAATGTTGTTTTTAAATATAAGTCATGATAATTATGAATATTTATTCTTTTGTGGTTTAAAATAAATTAGTAAAAATACCATATTGATATTTTAAGAAACCGATTGTGATCATATTATGTAGATATAAACATGTTAGCTAGGCATTTTCTTTATTCATATTAACTTACAACCTTTGCATAGCCTACAAATGACCATACTGACCTAATACCATACTAGCGTGTAGAAATTGATTGTAAAAAAACAAACGAGAAATAAATGAAACCGCGATTAATTTGCTTTTACTTTATCTGTTTACTGTAACCGATATAGAAATGTCGATAACATATAAACTCAAACATTAAACCAAAATAATCACGAACATCCCAACTTCCAGAAAATGAGATCCAAGAGAAGCTAGAGGAGAAGGTTCTGGAGATAATAGATGCGTTGAGCGCCCGCGCTAACGCAGCGCGCGCGGCCGCGCTCGTCGCGCTGCGCAGCGCGCTGCAGCGGCGCC
>DWRA01001031.1:0-19245 GCA_018250295.1 Spathilepia clonius | reverse complement strand
ACGAATACACAAACACCCAGACCCAGAACAGAAATCTAAATTCATCATACAGATTTCTGTCTGACCGGGGATCGAACTCGGAACCCACTGCGTGTCAGACCGTTATAGTGACCGCTCCGTCACGCGGGTCGTCAAATATATGTCAGTCGATATATGTCGATTGTACAATTTTCTGTGCCTACATCATAAATACGGCTATGTAAAACTCTAATCCGAATGCCGCATACGATTGCGTAAGAGCAAAGCAAAGAGTACGTTGCTCAATTAGATGCATCTCGTTTAGTGTCGCTGCGCGTGAGAGTCGAATTTCCCAATAGTGAGTTAGAGAAGGCGAGTGCATGGCGCGACGGTTTCCCAATAGAAAGTCCTCCGATGCAGGAAGCGCTGCAACGCTGCAACGCACGTGCAGCCGCCCTCGGGTGGGGCGCCGGCCGATGCACTTTCGTGTGGTGACGTCACGCCACCTTTCGTCAGCGTCACGCCGCGGCCCGTAAGAGCTGTTACGCAACGAGCGCACCACTCAACTTTCCAATTTCGACAACGCGCTATTGTGTAGCGCTTTCAAATTTTACATCGCCTTCTCCCGCTTTTTGGCGCTTTCTTACGTTTCTCTCCTCTGCTCTGAAAATGCTCCGAATGCTGCGCAGGCACAATGGCCGTGATGCACTTTCACTGCAGCGTTCCGCTTTTTTGTTCAATGTTAATAATGTATTAGTGTTATAGAAATCTCGCGCTATTGTCGTTTTGATGGTAACTTACTCCCCTGTATAAATTGATATGTTATTGACACTTAACACACGTAACATACTTAAATGTGCATTGTATGTCTTGCTTCTTTTGAAATTGGAACAGAAGACTGGGTTAATGGGTCGTAGGTACTATGTACGTAAACACGATTTTTAATCTTAATACAGATTATACATTTGCATTGGTTTTAATATTAAGTTATATTTTAAAGTCATAGACAAAAAAAGCGATGTGCATAGAGTTACACGCGACCAACCTACGGAAGTTCGTCAGTGGGTCTGCCATAAATAAATTAACCGCCAAAAATAGGGCCTCGAGGTCTCTTATTTTTTAAAAACTAAAGTAGTTGGTTCATATTATACTCGTTGTGCCTTCATATACATATTACGTATCATTTATATGTACTTTATGCTTTAGAATCTAAGGGATATTCACGTATGTCATTTTGGTTATGACAATTGTTTTCTTTATATTGTTTTTATTGTATTGACCGTTTGTAGTGAAATCCATTAAAATCAAGTCTGCCTCTGTTATCTACATTTCGGTAAAGTCATTTTACCAAAGTAATGACACTTTATCCAAAATTTATAACATTTAGATAGATGAATATGCCAACGGTCTCTAATGACGGATTTTAAACATGTTGTGCCTCTTACGAAGAGACGACAATAGTATCTAAAACTTTTGGAGTAATTATAAGTCTTTTATCCAAAAAAAATGATTTTGTCATTTTTATCTTCAATATTTAACACAAGTAGTTATAAATGGTTCTTACATTTACCATTTCAATGATTAAATTGATAAAAAAAGTAATGAGCTATAATTTAGTATTCTACCATATCAAATACTTTCACAGTACAGAGATTTAGTTTGGCAGACCGCTTTTGAAAGCTGTAGGTATATTAAAGTATGCGTGACACTGCTGTCGTAGGGTTTTCTCCGAGAGATAGGAGCTTTCTCAGATCGTGAACACCGCGAGAGTGGAGAGCAGACTTGTGCACTACTCTCTATTATTAGTCACTTAGCATAAAAGTAATATGCCGTCTACGATGCCACTTTTTCTTGATTATATTTAAAACTGGCTTTTCGCCCTTCCAACGTCTATTGGATGAAATAACTGTACCTTTTTATTGATAATAATATGTGAATGTGTATACAATATGTATTGTTCTGTTTTAAATTCGTATACACGTACTACCGTATTTAACATAAATAAACCAGTAATATACCTAATATAGTAAACTTTAATATCATATAATATACGCAACGGATTTTCGTCTAAATAATAATATATTATTTACCTATAGTTTTTTTTTATTTGGCACATGACATACGGCACTTAGGAACTTAATCTTAAGTGGTATATTATAATTGATAAAGTAAATAAATAATGTAAATATACAAATAAAATATCTCCTTATAAAATGTTCCAAAAATGTTTTAAATTATGTCTAATTAAATTACTAGCAAAATATCAAAATTGCTTAAACATTTATGTTCAATTGAAATGGATTTTAACATTCAAATAGTCCATTGACCCTTTTTTGAAGTGAACGTTACTTTATAGAAAGGAAAGGTCAAGTCGAATAGTAAATGAGAAAGTTAATCGTGGAAAGTGCGCGTGAGCGAATCTGTGGCACTTGCTGTTGATCTAAAAATGTATTAGATATCTCCGCATTTTCTTAATATACCAGCATCGGCATCATGAGGTTGCAGTATTTGTTCATAAGATTTAAATAGCATTCGAGCATGCTTTCCTCCTGGATGGTAAGTCGTCACTACCACACATGGACCTGTATAACCGAATGAATGTAGAACGGGGTTTTTACCTACTGTTGATCACAGATGCACTGCCACTCATGGTGACTATGATGGTCGTCTCATGTAAATAAACAAGAACTGCTTCACGATGGTTCTAAATTCTTCATAACATTTCTTATTAGTATAAAGAGAAGTTTTAGGAAGGAGGAATAGGCATCATATGGTTCATGGTAATATGGACCACAATATGTCTATGCTTTGTAAATATGGACAAGGACATTATATACTTAGTGAGCTAATTGTGTATACTGGCCTCGAAGGATTCATCAATATGAGAACTAGAGTGCAGTGATTATAACAGTCCATACCTACAGTTGGTTACAAAGCGTTACTAGAAGACGTAACAGAATGAATTTAGTATAAGAAATTAGATACAGGATAACCAACAGTATTCCTCGAACCATGTCACCCCTTGTTAATAAGGGCTGTAGAAACGTTCCCCTAGGTGAATTTCAAGGGGAGCTGGCCTACCCTGTCGTAATAAAATGTTCGAAATGATAAAATGATGGATGTGTTATCTATCGTGCTGAGCTATGACGTAATAATGTCAGTATTGCACGGTAAATAAATAAAAACTGTGTATTTTTTCAGTGTTTATTATGATACCAAGATTAACTTTTAGTTTTTTTTTTTAATATTAAAGCGAATATTTTGATCGCAATGTGGGCTACCGCAATTTAACAGTCCATCAGTTAGTAAAATAAAATTACAGGCGACTGAAAACTTTCTAGTTTTTAGCAACCGTAACGAAACCGTTTCTACCTAAGCCGTGTCATTACTTTTAGAATTTTTGTGAAACTCCACATTGTCAATCTTGTTTATTTTACTTTCTATAAGAATTAATATTTTCTGCTTAAGTAACTCACTATCATTATGCAAGTACTAAAATTGAGAAAAAAGTGATCTCTTCGTTTCTTATTACATCAGAAGATAATGACATTTCTTAGAAATAGTCGCTATGACATAAGACTCTACATTATTTTGCATTGTAATGTCGGAGAATTGTACATTAAAGAAATGCAGAAACGAAAGAGACGTTTTCAGTTTATCTCGCGGTGGTCATTAGAATCAATTGAAGCTTATAAATTGTATTCGTTAACAGCGCAGTGAGAGAAAAAGCTTTCACCGGTACTTTGAAACAGATCAGAGAAAGGGTTCGCGGTGCGCAGCTGTCCCGCGGGCGCTCCGCCCTCGCTCCGCGCCTCTCGTCCTCTCTCCGCGCGAGAGGAGCGCCAGCAGCCCGCGCCCTGTCGTGCAGCCGGCGTCACGCCGAAGCCGCCGAGCACGGGACATCGCACACGCGACCGTCCAGTCGCCCGTCACTCCCCGACGCGTACGGACGTCTGTTGAATCACTGCGCGAACCAACAACCATGCGGTGAAGTGAAACTGTCAAACGTGATACGCACTCACACACCGAAGTTATTCGGTTTAGTGACACTTTTACATTTTTCTGTTGTTTCTACTGTGGTGATATTGTGATCTCGAAGTGGTGCCTCTGCTTTGGAAAATTGGATTATACAGACGTATAATGGCCTTAGCTAGGTGAGCTATTTTGGTTGTTGAAGTCAATACGGAACTAGTTAATTTTGCTATATTCTTCGAAGGACTTTCCGTCATTAGAGCTGTTATTCGATTCTGTGCTCGCAACGGTCTTGAAAAAATATCAATTAGACCTATACGTTTAAGTATAATGCGTGTCGAGTATAGTTCTGCTGATAACTTATCTGTTCTACTCTAATCGATTAAGGAATCGTCTTCCTGTGTCCTCTGTTAATACATCAATTAGTAATCAAGAAATTCGTTTTACGAATGATACAAATAGCGAAAGTTACTTTACACCGCACGCGTATAACTTTCTTTGTTGTGTAAGCTGAACGTCAACAGCAGGTAGAGGGAGCAACATAGAAATCGAGTGACTTTTACAATAATTATTATCATACATTATTAGTTAATAGTACATAATTAACGTTCTTTGTACAGTGGTGTTACGACAGCACAGAATTTCTCGTTCGATTTCTTTCCGCTCCCCGAACAACATTAATGCAATATCGATGTTTTCTCTACGCGCACCCTCGGTCGTTTTCCTACCGTTACCCCTCTTTTACAGTTTTGATGTTGGCGTTATTATTATCTGTTTAGTTAGAACTCGCCTTCCTTCCAGCTGTAGTAAAATACTGTCTGTTAAATCTTTTGTCACTATTGACGATTTGTCTGTAACAAAAATTCATAATGAAATTAAATAATATGGAAACAAAACGGTTATTTGTACATAATTAATAGTTTAACATTATTATACAATATCCTAATATTGTTAGAATATAAATTAGTGTTGTCAAATTATGATAAAATACGATGTGAGCGGAATAATGCGTACTATCTATATATATGCAGATATTATCTTTACTCGTTTCGCTCTCTTGTCTCTTAGCAGGTAACAAAACAACCGAGGCCGAAAAGTATTCGTTGCTCGCCCAAAACATTTTTTATACTTACCTTTTTCTTTTTGTGAAGGTTCTAAATTTAACATTCCGGTCTTTGCCGATGTCTTATGTGAATGGATCTATAGAAATTGTATTTTACACTATAGAAGGTCTATACAATTGGAAATCAGCATTTTGGTTAGTTACGAAATGTTATTTTGCAATTCGCAAAGCCTAACAAACAGGTAGAATTGGTAACAACTATATATTGAATGGTGATATTGTAGTATCCTTTGTGCATATGCAGGGAATAAAAAATGGACAAAAGATAAAGAGTACAGGGATGCGCTTGCCAGGGTCGATAGCCGGTCGGCGAGGGACGTCGGGACACCTCGAGACCTCGACACATGATGCCATCTTGAACGTAATGAAATAAATTTTAACTTCAAAACATAGATAACGCTACAGAAATTTCAGTGGAGCACATACAATAATTAGGATTTTTTTTGTTGAATAGGCAAAAGGAACCACGTGTTGAAAGTTGGAAACGTGGAACGTTTGTTTTAATTATAAGTAAACAATTTGATATTTCTGATTTGTATCTTAACTGTAATTTATAACGAAATTATAAACAACAATGTTAATCATTTTAAATTGGCGTTGCTGATCTCAACTGCCTAGTTACAGTTTTTACGAAGTGAGAAATTTATAAATTTTATTGATGAATTCGTTCATAAAACGTTTTAGGATGGAAGAACGTAAAGTAAATTATATTCGTTTTATTTTGTCTTTATTCCTAAATAAACAAACTTACTGCAGTTAAACAGTTTTAGAACGACGATTAATGTTTATGTTCAGCACAAGGTTAGGAATATTCAAACTACCTATACATATATATAATAGTTTATTTAACTATGATAATATTTAAAGCGTTTAAGTATTTCCGCACAATATCACATGACTTTAATTATACATAATTTGTTTACTGATATATTGCAGTTCAACCTGTATCTTGACTGTATGCAATCTCTAAGAGGCGATGTGCCTTATCTTTTAATCCTAATTATCTGTTCGCATTTCCTTCATGTTGTGTTAATACATCTCGAAGATCGAAGACGCCACTAGCTTTATCATTATTTCAGTTAAAGATGTAATCTCTATATCTATTAATGAGTCTAGAAAAGGTTTTGTCATACACAAAATTAGTCAATATTTTAGGAAAAAATTTAAAATTAGGAAGAAAAGAAAGATTTAATGTTTAATCTGTTTACAGCTTTTAGTTAAAAGCTTTGTTTAACCTTTGCCTAAGAGCGTATCTGTTAAAGCTCGCGCAGCCACCTTCTAATTCGATTGTTTGAATAAGTTGGGCGAGGTTATTTCGCAAGAGTATCAATTTAGCCGCGAGCGCGCTCCTCGTGACAGCGGAATGTGATAGCCGATGTGGGTTGCTCCCGATGGTGCCAGATTCGCTGGATTACGAGGGACATTGCTGGTTTTCAAAAGATATAAGTATCTGTAATTCTCGAATTAATGAAACGCGGAACATTTTGCCGCACAGTAATAAAGCCTTTCTATTAATGCGCTTGAATTCTTTTTTCTACTTCTAATTTGCTCCTTTTCTTCTTTATTTCCAGACATTGCTGTTTTTAATAAGTTGTTAGTATCAGTAATTTTCGAATAAGGGAGACGTGTAACATTTTGTCAAACAGCAATTAAGCCTTTCTGTTAATGATTTTTAACATTTCTGGTTTTAATCTGCGTCTTCTTTATTCTCAACCCATCGATACACTACTGAATGTAGGTATCTTCTTAAGCGCCACTCTTTACTAGTTTACAATCACGTGCTAAGAATTTGATCGTTAGAATAAGTTGGGCGTTTTGTTTCGTAAGAGAATATCAATTTAGTCAAGGGCCCGCTCGAAAACCGGGCCCACACTGCGCTCCTGTTTTGTGACAGCGGAATGCGATACTCGTGGCCGAAGTGGGTTGAGCCTGTTGTTGCCAAAAGTACTGGTTAAAATAAAGACATTCCTGCCTATGTATACAATGTTCGTACTTCCACTAAAAATGTTGGTTTTATATACAAAAACTTTTTTGAACGTCATCTTATTGCATAATATGTTAATTATATTACTATTAGTTTGTTTATTTCCCTATACATAGGTATATTGTATTCAATTTGTGAATGATTCTCTCGTGTATTCGTAGTATATTAATTGCATGAAGCATGAACAAATAATTCAAATGAGGTGCGATAAGCGAAAATTCATCAACAATTACTTTTATCCCGTAATTTCTTGCATAAGACTTGGCAAAACTAGCTGCGGTGGTACATTGCGACCGCGGCGTATTTTGGTTACGATAACACCCAGTTAAACAGATCCGCCCGTTATGCGAACAAAATGCTGAAAGGCAAATTAGTAGAGCACGCTATCTAACCAGTGATTAAGATTACCCGGTTGATACGCGAGGTGGATGCGACGAATAAGGTACCTAAATTGTGGTCCGCCATATTTTTTTTCATTGAATTCATGTATTGATGAATTATGTATTGATTTGTTTTAAAATAACCAACTACCTTTTAGCGTACACGAATGGTACGCACATCATAGCATACATAATCGTATTATATATAATTTTCTATTTAAAATTTAAGTAGCAAACGAGGCTGCTGTCCATCTCATGGTAGCTGGTTGCTGCCGCTCATGAATACCTGTAACCAACTTCATAGAGAACATAGGTCCACCTGAAGCCAATCACGGATGCTTTGCCACTCCTGAGGACATGTTGTCGCCTTATATGCCGACTAACACCATCCCATACCGTCCGATTTGCAAGCAGTGCTCTGCGCTAGAAATAGGCGTGGCGGTAGTATCTTCTGGGTTCAACTATGCTGCTTTTACCGCATTTCTATCTGTTAATTATAAATGGATCTTGATTTAAAATTCAATATTAATAAATTTGGAAAATATTCCAAGGTATTTGTATATTGGCTTGCATTTTTTATATAAAAGTATTATAAGGAATGAAATTGAGATATTATCATCCGAAGATTATCTTTCCCGTGTTTTTAGCTTGTTGTTACGTGTTGCGTGAAATTTTACGATTGGATGTTCTCATTGGAAAGCAAGCATCTTGAACGCTCTACGTATGGCGCCTTCTCTTTATGCGATCAGCTTATTTTCACAATGCGTGAGGCATTTTTTTCACGACGATTTTATTAACTCGCCATCGCAATGTTATTGTTTTACTCCATCTTCCTGATGAGCTAGAGACTGAAGTTTTGAATGTAACGTTAATAGTAGAACAGTTTTTGTATAGTTCATTTCTCGTACATAGTTGCACAAAATATGAAACGGTCAAGGTCATGAAGTTACTATGAATGAAACAAAACTTATAATAAACAATTTATTTACAGCTGACAAATCCGTAAGTAATTAGTTATATCGTGTAAAAGATATTCTAGAACTCCAAACATCGAATATTTTATTGTGTGATGTGATGACAGATCTTTAAACCAGGGTTGCTACCTTCTTTTAAATAAAAGTAGTATTGCTTACAAAAATATATTACTTTAGGAACAAATATTGTACAATTAATTATAAGCGGATTTTCTGTAGGTATGTAGACTAAGACTGCATACGTTTTTCTAATGATCTTATATATTTATGGCGCAACTATTTTTAAATATTACAAAACATTGTTTGTCAAGCGATTCCGAGGGAGAGCCACTACATCTGAACTAAAGTAACAATGAAAATATAGTAGGTGTACCTTTTGTATTGGGATATAAGCATAGTACCTACAATTGCCTAAAATATAGATCGATATTATATATTATCGTACAAGTCACAACCCTACTATTAAATCTCCGTGCTCTATTCTAGTGCAATACAACCTTTGCAACCTTATTACATATACAGATCCATTTCCCTTGTGACCTAAGGGTGCAAACATACTTACAACACAACACCCTGATTAACGACATGTTATTAATAACAAAGCGCAGTGATGTTCATACATAAAACGAATAATCTAATACGATTCGAGTGAATAGTTGTTCGTATATATAAACGAAATCTTGACGATTACGTCGCGATCACATTGCCAAAATGTCATAAAAACGGACGAAAACCTTCACACGGCGATAAGATAATTCATTATGACGAATCATCTTCACAGTATTTATTCGGTAGGATTCTAGTCTTATCTGAGGTAGATTACTAATGTCCATGGACGGCAGGTGCCACTTACCATCAGGTGGACTGCATGCTCGTTTGCTACTCCATCATATAAATAATAATAATAATATTTTTTTTTTAACTCCTGCTTCGCTTGGCCCGGGCCCGCGTTGTATGATATGTATACCCCTTGCAAATAGGGAGCATGAAAAATAAAATAAATAATAATTAATAATACGAGATTAAAATACTCAATAGTGATAAGGTATTACTGTACTTCCTTATTCTTACGTATTTGGAATAGACATCATATAAAAAAAAAAGTTGTCTAAGCTGTGGTCCTGTGAAGTGGTGACGATCGGCCCACATGACGTTACCTTAATTGTACACTCGCGCTATTTTTATACACTCTTCAAACTTATTAACTCGACACAAAAATTCTGTAACGCAAACCTCGTTTCGAAACTGTAAACAATTTACCCAAATATTGAATGACTAGCTCAGCTCCTCGGTTTTACGCTTGTGTAACAAAATGGGGCGCACGCAGTAGATAGTTGGACTTACTTATGAAACAGGAACCAATCCACACAACGACAGTTTTGAAAGAAAAACAGTTTTTGTCGTATTTTTGTATACTGTAAAATTTGAGGTTATTTTTAATAAAAACTATTTAAAATATTGCACGAAATTGTTTGTTCTATGTATATAAATATAATATTGTTGAAAATCATCAACATTTTTAATGATTTTGGCATGTGTGTGTGATTTGTTCCTGTTTGCATAAGTAGGTCCAATTAATTTCGATTTTTATTTTCGCTCAACCATTAAAACCATTTTTTTAAATAAATGTAGCACAAGCCACTTCTAATGACATTAGCTACCTGGCACTGACTTTTTGACAATCGCTCCAGCTGTTTCGGATAATAACCAATACAAACAGACAGACTAACAAAAAAATTCATACTTGTGTTTTTATAAGTATACTTACATATGCATTTCGTACAAAGCAGTTATTTAGACGTTACAAACAGATACTTCAAATTTATTTATACGTTATAAGTACCAACATATATATACTTTTATATGCATTTAGTAAAAAGCAATTATTTTGACATTACAAACAGACACTTCAAATTCATTTATATGTATAGATGAGGTCGAATAATAGTGGATCAAGAGACCGGCCGATTTAGACGTGAGGCGTTAATTTTTCGAGGGAGCAATTCGGAACGGGGACATTGCGCGCACTCCGTTGCTCGCCGAGGAGACGAGCGCGTTGACCCATTTTGTTCGTTACACGGAATGGTGCGTTGAGGAATCGATGGCATTATAACAGCCGAATCTCGAGGTCTCCGAGGCGCTTCACTGATGGCTCGGGATCTGTGTCAGGGTCCCCCCTCGAACCCTACACCCTACGCTTCCCGCCCTTCGTCCCACCGGCGAGCAGCCCCTGTGTCGGTTGACCCGTAAAACTTGAGTATTTGTATTTCACCTCCCTCGGTCTTGTTTAATGGTTTGGGGTCACTGCTTTTGCCCTTGTTGCTTACTTGTTTTAAGTATATTTTATACAATGAACAAGTTCCTGGGCTTTAACAAATTAACATTTAACAAACTGTTTCAACAGGTCCCTTTAAGTACAAACTATTTCACGTCGTGATAGCATTTTCGCCCGACACAATACAAATTGGTCAAGGCTTAGTTATTTCTGCTTCATTGTGTTAATTCATTGATTATGTTACTGTCATTCTAAACATGCGGTTTACGTATTTCCTAGTGTTTCGAGCCTTTCAAGTAAATAAATGCGACTATTAGAATGGCGACCCCCGTCTCCACCTCGGTAATGAAAAGTTGTTTACGGTAGAGGTCGACACAGGCATTTAAAAGTTACTTTCAAAGGTTCATTACTTTTTGGTGATGTTAAAACGTACATTGCATACGAATAACTGAGTAATAAGTCATTGCGATTTGCATAACTTAGGAAATTGAGAAGTTGCGTTTCATTGACCTGAAATTGCTGACCATATCTTGTGCGTTCGGAGGCATTTAAAGCAAGCATCTGATCGAATGGTGATCGACCTTTGCGACTTTGTCACCTTCGCAGCCGACAGCAACGCTGGCATTGTCGCCTCCACGCCAATAGGAAGCGACACGGTCGCAGATCGCTATTGGGCTTAAGGCCACATTCAATGCACCATCTTTTACCTTGTGCCCCTTACAGTGCCGCATGACCCGAAACAGACTCGAGAAATTGAAGACTTCATGAATGTTTTAATTACTAATACATTTATATGAATAAACTGATTATGTTCCTATCTGGGAGCAACTACTGAAAAACTTACAATTTTTTTTTAATAGTTTTTGAAAGTCAACTAAACGAGAAATTAATTTAAGCAAAGAACAATTATAAAAAGCCTAAATAAAAAAATAAATCAAGGAAAATCTTTGTTAACGTTAATGCAACAAAGCAATTTAGTTTGATAAACTAAATTATTACGTGTAATGATCCAACATAATAGTATATTTTATGTAATTTGGAAACAGCAATGGTGCTCTAGTAAAGTTAGCAGTAATAAAAATAATAAATCTATAGAATAAAATAATAATTCATGGATGAATGAAAATCAAGCGCACGAGCGTAACGTATTGGCCTTATTAAATAAACTTTATATAAAGTATGAAATTACAATTAATACAGTATTTAATGCTTGGAAAAGGAGCTAATAGTATTAAATTCTTCGAAAATCGATAGAGGTGAGCCAAAAATGACAAAAATTACCCGCGTACGGTCATTTTTGCCGCGAACGTGCAAAATTTGGACTGGAAGTGTTCTGAAATATTCCTGCAAAGATATAACATGGGGATCTTCGAAAGTCCAAAAACAGCTCTTATATAAAGCCAGCTATTCATTGGTAGCTTCCTTAGTATTGTAAATCTCCATAGGCGACGGTAACTGTCCATCAGGTAGCCCGTTTGCCTTATAAAAAATGTTTCGCGAGTAATACCTACGACAAATTACAATAGACAAAATCAATTCAAGAACGGACAATAAAGCGCTACAGGTAAGAATATTCTTCAATGGACGAGTATTTGGTGGAATAATGAACAAATGGAACTTCCCATTGTTAACGAAAATAGTGCCCGAGTCCAACTTTCTGTTTAGAATAGCGCGACAGATTATTATTATTGTTAGGGACAATTTTAGTATTACACGATTGTAGTAAATATAAATAATTAAATATATCGCTTCGTTGCTTCAATAACGTGTTATCTTAAAAAGCACAATTTTACAGTAGAGCATTTTTTACATTTCAAAAAAATATTTTACTTAATTTTGTATCATATGACAGACAGCTGATGTTAAAAGACCAAGTTGACCTAATTGTATTTTGGAAAATGTTTAGGGTTCCAACCAAATAATAATAATAAAATTACCGCACATGCCCTTTTTAGTTAAACATTTGTTTAATTCGCGTGTGAATTCGCGGAGCTCAGCTAGTCAGGTATTAAACGTACCATTATCGCTATATCATCACGGTCAAAATATATAAAAGCGTCATTATGTAGAGGTTAATCATTATGCGTGCCTAGTTCTAGGATTTCTCTCGACCTCTCTGAGTTATTATATAATCAAGTGAATCTTGGCTATTGTTTTAGCTTTTCAAAAGAATCACTTTGTGTAAGTATGTACCTAAAGAATATTTTCGTTAGCCCAATTTTATATTTATTGAATGTGTTCGATTTACATCAGACAACCTACCGCATATGGTGATTAACGCATTGTTAAGATGTAGGAAAGTAGAACGGGGGCGTCAATTCGAAGGTCTAGGACGCAGCTGTGCAATTTGTAAAAAAATTAAAACTTCAGATTATGATTACCTTGGAATATCCGATCTAAAAGTACTTTATATACGTCATATTAATATTTAGACATGTTGGTGTATTTCAACATCGAGTAGCTCATGAATAATATTTGAAGTTTTTGGTCGAAAATTAATGATATACGGTTAAAATAATAGCTTATTATGACCGTGCAGTGCGTTCCCATTGAACAGACGTTTTGAACAGTCTCTTCAATGAAGTGCCAGTAATAACGATAATGAGTTAGGTTGATATATAAAACAGGAAATAGCACCGTATGTAATCTGACTGTCCCCAGAATCTATGCCGTGTACCAATAAACGTTTTTAGTTGTCCCAAATATTTATCGGACGCGCGAACTATTACGGCTATGTCGCTCTTCGTCTCTTAAGACGCTAATCATTTCATTGCTGCTTAAAAGGCCACGTTTATGTCTACAGTGAAGTCGTAGTGTTAGACAAAATAATGATTTCTAAACAATATTTTGACGGACACCGCCCATACCGCAACAGACATGATCTTGTTTTGTCATGGACAGAGTCTGGCACTTCCGACGTCTGTAAATATGGTATGTCTGTAAGCGCAATTTATATTTACAGACATTTAAAGTCAACAAAATCATATATATATATTTTTTTTGCCAGACGCGACCAATGTCTACGCGGTAATTTTAGGGAAGATATAAGTTCATACACATTGTTTAGAGCTATACAATTAACGATTTTGCATCTTCCGTAACACCGTTCCGTGCATATCAAAAGATGCATAGAAAAATGTGGTTTTGTCTGACACGATACGTTAAATTGCCGTATAAATGGGGCCTAAAGTGACATTCACGTATACATTAGCCGAGCGACTGAAACGCACGTCTTCGTTGCGCGCGGCCTCAACCGAGTTTTGCAGATGCTTTCTCGATCGGTGAACCGGGTCGCGTTCTCGATGCCGATCCGTCGCCTGGTACGGGCCACGCTCCTTTCTTGTCACACGAGAGGGCAGGGACAGTATACGATCACCCACTTGAACCGAGGATGGATCGCGATAATAATGATGTAAAGTATCCGTTTATCAGAACGCAGCCAGTTAATCCGTAGACAGATACCGTCGAACAATCGTGCCCCACTTTGATCGCCTTACATTACCATTGTGTTGTAGCTGGTACTCTGGTAGTGTGATTATGTTGGTGTATTTACGTATTTGGTATGAAAAAATAATTTGTGGTATAGAATATTTTGACACGTATCGAATTTAATACAATTTCATTGAAACTTATAATTATTTCATTAATTTTGAAACTGATTCAATTTCACCGTAAAGTAAACCTGAAATTGACGAAGTAGGACGGTATTGAATGTAATTGACGAAAACGACCCTCGCAATTGTATGTAGGAAGTAAGGGTCATACAATTTATATTAGGCTGAAGTCAAGGTCTCGCCAATCATTTCAGTCATCTAGTAATTCATAGGGCAATAAAATTTAAGGCCAAAGCGGTACGACCGTTTCAATATCAAATTGTCCAAACATCCTTAATATATCCGCATTCGCTTTTGATAGTTGCTATGCGAAAAGTAACTGCTAATTATCTTATCTCAATCTACGTGACAAAGTAACGATCAGTTATGTCATGTCTATCTCACAATGTTTATATTTCTTGTGCGCTGCAAAAAGGGTTTTGAAATGAACGGTGACTACTGGCCGCCTTAATTGAACATTTCAATAATTTCATAATCATAAACTCGAGTCAGTCGTTTATATACCTGCATATTCATGGTAAAACAATGTAGAACGCGTAGCAGTAGGGCCGAGGTGGCACAGTTTCTTGTTTGAGTTGTAAATCAATCTGTCCTAGTTAGATTAATGTATCTGTGCGGCGTTACGATGCTATCGATGTCTTTGCTTTCCAATAGCTGCGTTGCCAAATAATATCGGTTCGAAACGTGGTCTCGATTGCGGATTATAGTCTCCAGCCCCTCCATCACCCCCCTCGCCGCGGCTCGCTCACGTATGGCTCGCGGAATGTTGCATAATCGTCTCGCGTAAACTCTTGCTCTTTGTATTTAAAACATGTTAAGAGAATACGTAATCATTTCAAAATAATCTCGCTGTCAGCACGTACATAATATGGACACGTTCGATGATTCTCTATTCCGTTTGGTTCTGTATATTTGATCTGTTTAATTTTAATACCGTTGTTTATATAAAATTATAATGTAATGACGTATTAACTGAAGAGAATGTTAGCGTAGGTTTAGTAGACGTTGGCTGGCAAGCAGTGTAGCATTAAGTATTGTTTGAAAGTTTACCGCTTCAGGCCGCCTTGTGTGTTCAGTTCGTGAATTGGCCGCATGTCCTCGGCCTCGCTCGGCACGCTTCCGCCTCAAAGCTTATCCTCGCTCGATGTTGCCAATGAATAATCTTTTTGTTGCGAGCCTTGATCCTAGACCTTCTTGCTATCGTCACTTGTCCATTGATTTGTCATTATATCGAATATTTCCTTTCTAGGTATAATCAGCAAACCGTGCGCGCGTCTTGGCTAAAGTACGTAATATGATAATCTGTAATTTTATTTTTACAATCTATATCTGTATAAATATGATAATAACATGATGAAATTGTACGAGGTCGGGCTTTGTAAGGCCGGAAAACCTTTGCCTTCCTCAACTCTAAAGTGCCTGAAGTAACCTGAAGGCTGCACAAATACACAAATAATCTATTACAAAAATAGGCACTTATACTTATCTTGTCTTTTCTGTTTGCTTATAAAGCATGATAATATCTTTTTATTTTTTATATTACAATATAAGTCCGCTATTTCCTGGTACCACTTCTTCCAAAGGGATTCCAAAAATATTGGAAATTGTTGAGCTGTAAATAAGTAGTAAATGGGATTTTTTTCTTTTCGTAAGATTCTGTATTTTATAGAGAATGTAAAAAGTAAATAGATGCGGCATAGTGATATATTCGCTATTTAGCCACGTGTTAATAAGTGGAGTAGGCGTGCGCGCGTTAACGTCATCGGAGCGGCCTATGAAGGTCGTGACGTAACGGCGTAGTCTCACCATTATTAAGTCTGCCGAACCGTCGCTCGATTCCTCCCGAGGCCGGTTTTATACTTCTATGTGATAGAAGGTTAGGCACTCTTCCGTCTCGTTTCCTTAAGCTCAAGATCACTCGCGAGCGAGAGAGACGGCGGCCGTTCCACCTTCAAAGACTCATCAATTGCTCTTTGCAATAACCAGAAGGAAATATAGGAAATGATATTGTGTGATGAATTTATTAATATGATTTAATGAATATTTTATGCAAAAATGCACATATATTAAATAGCAGTCGTTCATAGTAATGTAATTAATTGCCTTTTTATTATTCTATATCTAACTATCCACTTTGTAAATATGGTGATGGTAACACTGCACATTTATTAACAGCTTTGCAAATTACTAATATTGTTGATATATGAATTAGTTGGTTGTATTATTCCAGAATGACTATATTATTCTTATGGACTTTAAACGTCCAGCATATACAATGAAACTTTTATAATATTTATATATGCATATGAGTTCGATACTGGAATGATATGTCGTCGAATGTTATTACTAGATATTGTTAATGGAATTGTATCAGATTTTATATTTGAAAATTATATATTTGATAATTTTGCATAGTGAGTTAGAATAATCATGTATATCGTGTTATTCTGCAAATAAATTATTTGATTTGATTTTCATAAAGGTATTTTTTACGCGGAAATAAGGAATCTTAGAAATACGATGTCCCTAATCAATCGATAATTGTCTTAAAATTAGTTATCCTACTGAAATATCGTCTCATTACAAAGTTGTCAGTATACTTACATTATGCATTCGGTTAATGACGAGTTTAGGTAAACGATAAACGATACTAAAATGGACTAGAGAAATAAGACAAATTTTGTAATGCGCCATCTCAAATTAGTATATTCCAATGACAACTAATGTTGTCACGTGTTATGACACTTCAAGAATCTTAAAACTCCCATTACTCCTAGATTTTTAACAAAAAGACTGATCCGTCGTACATGATTTGTACGTACTGAAAATACCTATTTTATACGTACAAATGTTATCTTGTTCTGATTTTATGGTTTCATACAATATATCATTATATCGTACTATATATCATCGTATCAGTCAGCCAATCATTTCCTTTGATACCGATATTTCCTGGTAACATACGAAATATTTTAAACATGATTGGGAATGTTATATTTGAAATCGACGTTGAATGTGTAACTGATATTGCTATTTTCGTCGTTTTTATCGCCATTTTAATCTATTAATTCGGCATAATTAGTTCCATTACTCAATTGTTTCATTTTGATATTCGTTCGTGTTGATTATTATACATTTAAACGTTCGTAGTTCGACTGCGGAGGCATCACCTCCTTATAAATAACAGCATTTAACATTGTGTTCTGATGTGTATGACTTCCATCCTATCTGGGATTAGAGATTTCCGTAGTCGGCAGATACCACTTACCATCAGGTGGACTGCTTGCTCCTTTTGCTACACTATTATACAAAAAGTAGTGATTATATAAAAACAAAAATCGGACTGCTCAAAAATATAGCTTATGTCAATCGCACAATTCAGACGTACGCAACGACACCTCGTATGTTAAAATCCGTCAAGCTGTTTGAGCTGCAGGGCGCGACAAATAATAGATACATTCATACAAACATACATACATACACACACTCAAAAAACATTACCCTCCGCAGTCGGGTAAATAAACATGAAACAATTTTGTTCGTAAGCATGTAACTTCAATGAAAGACATTTGATTTACAATCGATGATATACAGCTCGTTTTAGCTTCCACACAATCGAAGGTTAGCTTACAATGGAGTCACTCAATCGGCAATACCAATCTCGTGAACCTTTAGACGTGTATGTAAACTGATAGAAATAAACCTGAATTAAACGAGTGTTTCTTATTTCTGCCTAATAACAGCAGTGGTCAGCGCTGCTGTCTTCTGGTTTGAAGGGTGTGGTAAGGGAGATAAACTTAACGAGTCATTCCAACTTAGTCCGCAGGGGTAGCAACGCATCAGTGGTTGACTTCAGTTGGGATTCTGGTCTTATCTGGGGTGGATCACAGGTGTCCATGGGCGGTAGTTTCCACTTACCATCAGGTGGCCTGCATGCTCGTTTGCTACTCTATTATATACATATATGTATACAAACCTTATCTTCTCATAAGGTAAATGTCAAATTGTCTATAATATCACGTGCCTCTTTGTTCCAGCAATAACAACAGCATACAAGATCTCGAACCTAAAGGTGCCGCTCTACGCAGACCCGCGGAGAGCGGCCGAGCTCAGTTGCCACTTTCAAATGGATGACGAGAAACTTCATTCAGTCAAGTGGTATAGGGAAATGAACGAGATATTTCGGTATACTCCGGGCCAAGAGGTGAGTTTTGATAATATGGTGTAACGTGCGAATTGATGGACTTCACACACTTTTGCGAACTTTTTTTTTCCAAGAACTCTTAGATTTGTAGATTTGGCTTTGTCAACTTTTACAAAACCTACGTTATAGAGGTTTTCTAATACGTCAGTATCTAATTATACAACTACAATTTTGTATAATGCATCTACACGCCTTCCATCAAAAGTAATGTTTTTATTATTTATTACGTTTTAGATTCAAACCACACGTAAGTTAACTCCTTTGATTCTTAGATTTCACCTTGCGACCTAAAACACGTCTGACTGTATAATATTTGCACACGTGACTTAAGACACATCACGTAACGCAATGTTTGTGCTCTTCTCAAGAAAATGTATTCAACGTAGCTTGCTGTGTATTTGTGTTTCTTTTAATCGTGTAGTACCTTTTTGTTGTACGGGGATGTAGTACGCTTGATGGTAAGTGGTCACTGCTGCCCATAGATAAGGTTATCAACGCTAGATAGGATTAAAGTCATACATTTTAGCTCAATATGCGTTGCTACACTAGAGAACTGAGCTGAAATATCTTGTGTTACCATTAGGGCTACTATCGAACCCAAATTCTATAATTAGGTAATATTGTTTAATCATGTTGTTATAGAGCAAAAACGTTGTATTACATGCCGATGGTGCCACCGAAACTAAAAATACCTTAGATAATAAAATGACGTGACAGATTGCTTTATCTTATTTAAAGTAATCGAGGCATAACAATATCTT